>JAHBCN010020991.1:0-14613 GCA_019359885.1 Listronotus oregonensis | reverse complement strand
CTATATTTTTAGGTTAAGTAAAAGGCCAGAATTTGCGACGTTGTCGAATTAAATAAAAAAGGATTTAAATTTAGCTTTAAAACATTTTGTATTACTTAGATAAAAATACACAAATTAGAAAACAATTTTTTTTTTTTTAATAAATAAGGTAATTATCTAGAAGTGAGGTCCACCTTTATTTGCCTATAAAAAATTAAAAAATTAAGATATCAGACTTTTTTCATTTTGTTCGACGGTGCATTTATAATAAAGAAATTTTACAATTCAATGAGGAAAACCTAGGTAGGTAGGTAGGTTTAAAGTGACTGGGTATAACACCCTTCCACCGCATGATACTATTACTCGAGAAGATAAACCCACGCGCATGAGATAAGCCTATCTCTCTCGCACGCCTGACGTCACTCGATGACTATTTCCCCAGAAACGGCGAGTTTTAATATGGCATTCTGATTTCTGTTTAGATGTTAGATGGATTAAGCGCATGATTTATTTATTTTTTAAACGTCATATAATGCCAAAATACAATAAACGTTAAAAAAAGGCTTTAAAACACTGCTTTCCCAACCGACAAGCAGAATTGTTGTCGTCAGTGACGTCATGCGGGCAACGTCGTACGAAATTAAATCGCCAAGTGGTTTTATCTTCTAGTAATAGTATCATGCTTCCACCGCGACGGATCGCTCTATTGGGGCTCACACCCTTTTATATTTCTCCCACCAGGTCCAGACTTCTAATAAATCTGATGATCCTGTTGGGAGAGAAATCTTTTACCTCCCCCGACAACAAGGTGTCATTGCCGAGGATTGCGAATCTTAGTCGTGCCATTGCTGGGCACGAACACAGTATGTGTTCTGCCGATTCATCCCCCTCCATGCACGTGCGGCACTCGGCGTCTTCCGCTAAGCCGATCTTGTGCATGTGTTATTTCAATCTGCAGTGTCCCGTGTATAGTCTCACTAGAGTTTTAAGGTGTATCCTTGATTGCTCCAGTAGTTTGACAGTACATTGTTGGTTCGGTGGGCTTATGAAGGCCTTCGAGTGCCTGACACCCGGAAATCCAAGCTAAATTGTTTAGATAAAGATATTTTTTGCTTAAGCATATATTATTGAGGTAGTAATATAATTAGATTATAAAATAATCTAAAATACTCGGACTTTCATTTTATTGGAAAAAAATTATCTTTTATATAAAAACAAAACCAATCAAAAATAAAAGTGTAAAAATAAATAAATATTTGGTTCAAAGAACTCTAAAGCAACACATTTAATAAAATTTGACTCTGATTTTCTAAAACAACACAAAAAATTGTTGCAATACCTAGATCAAAAAAATAAAGTAACATGCACCACTAGTAGGTATAAAGAGATATTTTAAAATAAATTATTATAGGGTTCTTAAGGCTATAATAGGTTTTTTTATATATTGTACAAAAGCCCCTTACGAGCCCATTGCATATATTTTTCTATTGGCTAAAAATAACCGTTAGTACCTAAAGAACATTTCCACCAAAAACTTTTTTGATACGAAATTGTGTAACGGAGCATTTAAAATTTAAAGATAAAACCCCGCGCCAAAAAAATATTTAAATTTCTCATGTCATCATGAGAGACCTGAGCATGTTCTGACAGTTTGTTGTTATTATACTGGTAATTAAATGTTATCAGCAGATACATAGTAAAATGACAAAAGAATAGTCGTAGCAAGATCTGTGTGGTTATTTGTTTACCTTTTATCCTATTTTTTTATTTATAAAATAAATATATTATTTCCTTACCTACTGGAGAAAAATTCACCCACTATTAGTGCATTAACCTCTGATAGATTATTAAAATGGGCTTTTAAAAATCCTTGTTCGGTCATCTTACTTTTAATACCTGATTGGGAAACAAAAAACCCAAAAACTGATTTACACAACCAAAATATACAAAACACAATGTTGAATTTCACCATACCGCGCCGCTACAGGCGGCTGTGACTAAGTTCCAATCATAGATATATAAGCAAAGGGAGATATAACCGTTCATTCATAAATTGGCTTTTGTTGTGTATCAAACATTCATAATGTGTAAGAAAAGGACTTCCGATAAAAAATTCCTGCAGGCAACGTCGCAAATGTTTAGCAGCGCAAAACGTGGCGGGCCACCAGTGGCGTAGTTCGTTTCCAAAAACTATTTATCTATAGAAAATTACTAAAGTATATTTTTTAGTATATTATCCAAAAATATCTATTTTATGAGACTCAGTCCAAATAAAGTTCCATGACAACTTTTTTGTTCTGTTTCGAGGAATGTGCAAGTAAATAAAACCTATTGGTTCAATACATTAATTAAACTTTATCATATAAAGCGACACTTCTGGAAGCTGGCATTGTTAATCGTTAACCATACATAATAAAAAGCTTAAATATGTTTTTTTTAACTTTATCGCAATTGCCCGTGTTTTTGTCTTCATCGCTATCTACCGATTTTTATAGATTTAACTTTATGTCATAAAAAGGGATAACAGATCATCTGACAGCCACCTTCAAAGTCCACTAATGAGATCAAAAACGCATGCAATACCATTTTGTAAAAGTGAGAGGAGAAAATTAATAGACCAAAAAATGTTTAGTTCAGTACGAATATCAAAATATAATTGGGAGTTTTTAGGAAAATTAAAATTTGGGATTTGGATTTAAATAAAAAAATCCGTTATTAGGACCATTTTCTGTAAATAAATTTCATTTTTCTAAATTAAATAGATATTTTTAACTTTTATGTTTTTAATGTTTTTTGATTACGAGAAAAGGAAAAAGGTGAGAAAAAATATCACTGTTTTTTTGCATATAATTTATTGTATTCAGTAACAATATTAAAGTATTCTTAACTAATCCAAGAATATTTAACTAACTATTCATTTTCATTTGTGATAATATCACAAGGATCAAAATAATCTGAAAGATTTTGACAATTTGTGGTAACTGCATATTCTTTTCAAATCCAAGTAGGGAAAACCATTTTTTTTCTCCAGGTTAACAGGAAACCTAAAACAAATTTTATAATTGAAATCGTTCATATGCTATATTAATCTAATAAAAAAGTTTATAACAAAAACTATACCTTGATGGTTACTTTCAATCGATTATAAAATAATTAAACAATTTTTTCGTTAGTTATTATAATAAAATTTTATGCTAAAATAACTAAACAATCGTTGTTAATCTGCACAAAAATATAACATAAAAGGTATTAACAACAAAATGTCATTTGTTCGCAATGGTATTGCACGTCAATGAAGTGAAGCTTTATAAAAGAACTGTTTAAACTTACCTGTGAAACGAAAGATTTTTATTACGAGAATCCAGTTTTCCACAAACCTAGCACTTTACAACCATTTTTTAGTCTGTTTATTATACATAAAATATTAAGAAAATCCCCTTATAATCGCACTTTAAAAACACAAATCTCTGAGCTAGTTTAAACGAAATGCAACAGCGCCTCACAACACAAATAAAAAATTTACTTCTAGCTGACCGGCGACCTTCGTGACCCTAGTGTACAAAAATTATGAATAAACTACAAAAAGCTGTGTTGCCCATTTTGACCGTTAATATTCCGTTATGATTATTTTTGAGAATAATATTAATAAAGCAAAATAAAAATTAACTAAAAGACATATTTCTGTCGCTGCTACTAAGTTATTGCATAACGACATGTTGTGATCTGTGATCTCTTTAAGAATTTAAAAAAAATATTAATAAAGCAATATCCTAAAAATTTGCCAATAAAGGACAATCGGCAAGGGTGCATGTGTATCAAGCACGTTTGACCATCAAGTGGTCTAGAGAGGTAGACACTATTTCAATGTTTGATTGCTTTTAATTGTAAACAGTTTTATCTCCCTTTGCTTATATATCTATGGTTCCAATATTACATTGATGAAAGCAGAGTGAGTAGATTTTCATGTCTTGTGGTCTCCAAGCAATCCAGATATTAAAACACTTTAGATTTTCGTATCAGTTGATGGGTGTCATTTCCATTTGTTTATTTAAAAGGTAAAATAAGTACTAGAGCTTCAACCTATTTTCTGTTAAATTTAATAATCTTTTTTTTGTTAATTACACTTTACATTTATTATATTACATATATTATTTACATTTAACCGATTAATTTAAAACTCCGTCTAAAAATCTAAAGCAATAAAATTTGCTCAGAACGATCTGAAACTAAATAAAGGTATACGGTAATTGTTTAGAACCGCAGCTCCATCTATTTTTGGCCATAAAAAATCGAATAAGTGAGTTAACGACAAGTTTTTTTTTCAAAATGTTCTACTTTTCGGCTCATTAAAGAATATAAATGAGAAAAATTAAATAATTTGATTTTTTCAGAGTAAATTCAATTTAAAAGGCTTAACATTTTTTTTTTATCTTGGGACAGTCCACGAAGGCTGATGCTAACGTACCGTGGGTGTCTTCAGTGTGGTGAGAGGGAGCTTGTTCACACGGGACTTAAATTTTTGGAGATTGGGAGGAGAAGGAAAAACTTCTGCGGGCAGCAGGTTCCTTAGTCTTGACACTCTAGGGATGAAGGAACGAAGAAAGTGGGAAGTTTGGGGCCTCTCTAACTGAACTGTAAAAGGATGCATAAAAGTCGCACTACGTGGAGCTGCCAGAGAAGGAATTATACTAGCCAATTCCTCTGAGCAGAAGCCGTGAAAATACCTATAGAAGAGCGACAGATCCCCTACAGCTCGACGATGGGCAAGAAGAGGAAGCCTTTCTGTGAGCGTTGGATCATTAATAAGACGAAAGGCTCGTCTTTGAATGGAGTCCAGCATGCTAAGTGTTGTAGGGGACGCCATTCCCCAGACATGAGAACAATATTCTAAAGAGGGTCTGATTCGGGATACATACAGAATGTACAGATTGGAAGAAGAGAAATAATTTTCGCTCGGAAAAGCAATCCAATCTTTTTTGAAGCTGCCGAAGCTTTGGATGAAATGTGTTGGTGCCAGTTGAGGTTATTCTCCAAAGTAACGCCGACAAGATTAAAGGACTCTTTGTTCTGCAGAACTTGGCCGCTCATATGTAAGGGATGAGCATTTGCAGACTTTTTTCGCGACAGCAAACATGACTGTGTTTTTGAGGCATTAAACTGAACAAGATTTTTGGCGCCCCAATCCATTTAAAATTTGTCCCAACATTTTAATTTTTTTTTTTTTTTTTTTTGATATTTTTCTAAAATAATTTTTTTCTTAAAAACTTCTATTTTTTAATTTTTAATAAAAATAACAATTTGAAAAAAAAAATTTGGGAAATATTTATTTTTGGATTTTTCTAATTTTATAAATATTAGCAAAATTTACAAATTAATTTTTTTTTTGAGTTGTCAAATATCAAAATTCTTTAAAAATAAGTTAAAAAAAAATCAAAAATATCAGTTTTTTTATTTTTTTTTGAAAAATCCAAAAATTAATATTTTTGAAAAAAAATTGTTGAAATTTTTTTTTTTTATACGTAGAATATGAAACAAATCACTAGAAATTGCTAAACTTAAGTGGTTGCATTTTATTGACGAAAAACTTGAAAAATACCCATTTTTTTATCTTCGAAGTTAAAATTAACACTGAAATTTATTTTTTTCGGAATTTTCTTAAAATATTCGGATATGCGCCGTAAAATAATACAAAATGAACAAAAAGAACATGTCGATATATCTATTTTTCTAAACAATTATATACCAGGAACACATTCGTGAACTATGGATTTTCTGTTTGTGTTCTGCATGAAATAAAGGAATAAAGCAAAATAAAAGTACATTGGAACTTAGCATAATCTGTGTCTTTTTTTGTTATGAAAATTTAATTAGCAGATGGTTATGTAATAGGTAAAAAAAAAGATACTGGACGTTTTTTAAATCAAAATAAATTTTATGCAAGAACCCATTTGTAACTCACATTCTTCTTACAGATTGCGCAGACGCATAGAGTCGTACCGGCGACGACAGACCGACTGTATGCCGCGTTTCGACCAGTCCTTTACAGGACTGTGCGAGCAGAACCTGCAGGACACGCTTCATTTAAAGCAACGTTTTCTCGACGCGAAAGCCAAAAGAGTGTCCAAAGCTAAGGATAAGAAACAGGACTCTATTCAGAGTAGCGTGCATGTGGTAAGTAAATTTATACCAGATTAAAATCATTATTTGTCAGGCACATAGTTAACTTAACATTTAGATGTCTAATCGCCAATAGCATATGTGGCAACTTTACGTTGACGTGCAGTAAACAAACATCCAACATTAAGGCAGCGACTGACTTGTAACTAAACGTTGTAATGTAGAGATCGAACGCTGTAAGAAAGACACCGATACGTCACGGTCTCATATGGCAAACCCGTATAAAACCGTGACGTATGGGTGTTATTCTAACAGCGTTCGATCTCTAAAGCCGCGTATTCACTTAGCGAACGTATACGGCCGCACAGCAACAAACGTATACGTTCCATTAGTGTGGACGTAAAAAAATTTATCGACGAACGCATGCATTCGGTTGCGGAAAGGTTCGCTCACTTGTCGGTACATCAAAGGACATTCGCTGCACGCAGTTTTGGGATGTGTACGTATATGAAAGGAATACAATTGAAAATGAATTTTCGGAACGAAGGCAAACGACACTACATGCATGCGTTTGTTAAATGTGGACGTCAGAACGCAGGTCGAACAAAATGTCCGCACATTTACGGCGTATAAGTACGTTGCCGTGCGGCCGTAAACGTTCGCTAAGTGAATACCCGGCTTAACATGTTACACATCGAACGCAGTGAATACAGAAAACTGCGCTGCTCCATCGGGATGTCGGTTTTTTCGCAAACCCCTTTAAAGTGTTCGGCGCTAGTCAATCAGTGAAACAGTTCGTTGCGAGCGTATGGAAAATCGTGGTTTTTTCCTATTTTGTTATTTAAATAAAATTCACTTTTTGAGGATTTGCTTTTTGTGCGAATCAGGATGCAGTGGGATCGTGAGAAAACCCTGCTTTTTATTGACAAATCCATATATATAATTTGCTAATGTGGATATTTTTATATGTAGGTAGGTTTATATATTTATTTGTCTGTCCACGTGATTCTGAAGTTATGGCTTGAGCTAAAATCATGAAATTTGGCATAGTGGTAGTCTTTAGCAGTGGCTAGAACCTAACGAAGCTCGTTTTTTAAATTTCGCCCCCGGGACAAAAATAGGAGCAAAAAAGTTTTTTTACCGTTAGCCGTACGGAAGGCGTCTTACGGAGAGAGAGGCTACTTAATATTGTCTCTCGCCTAGCGGAGACATGCTTTTTATCTAGTATATCATAATAATAAAATCGCCATGTTAACTTTTGCTTTTACATCACAAAGTGAGGGGAAATATAGTATCGGTCAAAAAAAAAATTAACTAAATAGGCTTAAAATGTCCAAAAACTTATAAAAAACCAAATTTGAGCAAAAAAAAATCGATAGGTCTGTCTTTCTGTCTGTTGGTTCGATAACTTGTGAAGGAATTAAGCTATTAACTTCAAATTTTGTACATAGGTGGGTATCTATAAGAAAACCATTCAGATTGTTTTTGAGCCATATTCGTTCAGGGGAAGGGGGAAAATGGGGGGTTAATTAGCAAAGATAGTTTTTTTTTATAAAACATCGAGTAATATGTCGTATTATTGGTTTTTTGATACACAAAATTCGATTTTACAGTCTATATGACATTTTAAAAAAATATCAGAGGAGACGGGATAGAAATTAAAAATTATTTTTAAAAAATTAAGTAATATGTCTTTTAAAGGGTTTTTTGATATGCAAAATTTGATTTTACTATATGTATATAACATTTAAACAAAAATATGTGGGGAACGGTGGGGGGTAAAAAGAAGAGGTGGGAGTGGTTAAAAATTGTAAAAAAATCTAGTAATATGTCGTTTTAGGGGTTTTTTGGTATACAAATTTTAATTTTTTATTTGTATGTTATTTTAATAAAAAATTAAGGTGGTAGTAAAAAAAAAAGGAAAAATCAAGTAATATGTCTTGTTTGTTTTTTTTTTGTATACGGATTTTAAAACAGTGATGTGGAAGTAATAAGTCTGTTCACCGTTTTGTTATCTGCTTCTGTACAAATTCGTTTTTTTTTGTCTTTAAATAACAATAGCGTACTAGCAGAAATGCAAACTCGACCTCCAGGTCTGACATTTTCGACGATACTGTGAAGACGAATGGTGGATCACTCGTGAACCGAGCATTCAAACGCGAATATTCGCTACGATGTGGTGATGAACTGAACGGGTTGCTGTAATGCAATGCTCGTAGCGAGCATTACATTACAACATTCGGATACAAGTCAGTCGCCGCCGTAAGGGTGTTCGAGCGAGCACGAGTATTTTATATGCATGGCCAGTATTGGACATATAAATTTCTACAATTTATTAATTTTTCAGAAACTGATATGTTTTTCGTTTGACATTAGTTGTAAAATAATACAAAAAACAAAAGTTTTATAGCGCTAACATGCGCTTCCTGTTCCACCCCGGGAGTGAATGTGCATTATGGGTTAATGTTCAAAATAATACCGGAAATCGACAGATAAGCTAATTCTAAGCAAAAAATTAGGTATATTTTTTTTGTTTTTGATAACTCAGTACTTTTTGACTGGTTTGTAATTAAAAATGTTAAAGAAACACATGTTCTTTAACATTTTTTGCAAACAACTTAAAAACCTTCCGTTTTATGAAAAAAACATTTTTATCTAAAATGAACAGTATAGAATAATTTTTTTTTTACTTATGGTTGTAGACACAAAACAAAGCTAGTTATGACTCCTTAAAGCCGATTGTTTGTTTGCCATAAAATTATTCGAAAGTATAGTCTCAAAGTATATCGTTATGGCTTTTGACGGACCATACCCCAATAAACCTTTAACGATTTTATTACCTATTGTTATTGGGTAAACCCATTTGTTCGTAAGGGCAGGGGTGGGCCAGGTATTTCTTGAGTATTAACCATTAGGCATATAAATATTTTGGCTAATATTTTAGTGGCAGTGTTGAATAACCGTTTTTACTGTGCTTTTCAAAAAAGTTGTTTTACGAGAATATAACTATGTCGCGTCGAAATCATTTGTCATTAGATGCAAAACAGGTTGTGAAAAATGTGTATGAAACTTTAATCAGTAGAGGTCTAATTAAACAAGAAGCTTTAAAAGAAACCTGTCTACTTACAAAAACTCCAATATGATCGATAAGGGATATTATTATTAGTGAAGAATTAAACAAAAGAAAAAAACGTAGTTATTTTCAATCTCACCGTATAGACAATAGTGATCAGGTCCTAATAAGATGGAAAATATATTGTCTTTATGAAAGCGGAGTTATTCCTACCATGCATAAATTTTAAAAGCTTAAAAGGTGTGCTACAGGTGTTAAATATTACATTTTTAGTTAATCTTACAATTACAAAGTTGCAGAGCAAAAACAAAAGTGTTTTACTAAAAATTTCAGGTTTTTTTACTTTTCACTGGTATATCTGAAAAACCAAAGATTTAATAAAAAATATTTTTAAACAAATACTGTAGAGCATCTATTTAGGAACAACTTAAAAATATATATCACTCTATTGTAAATAATAAGCATTCTACAGTCAATATATGAAAACTCTGTTTTTTCTACCTTGCGGGGGAAAGCTCAAGGGGAAAAGGCGGGGACTTTTGGGAAAAAAATTGTTGTGACAAAAAAGTTTTATTGACTGGGCTATTAGTCGCTTTTCTTGTTAATTTACAAAACTTTTTTAAACGGTATTTTTGTAAATTTATTTGCAACTGTCTTATAAGTTTTTGATCAAAAATGGGTTTAACAACAATAATATTTCATAAATTTTTAACATATTTTTATGTTTTATTACATTTTTTTACAAGACAGTATGAGAAGTAAAGGTATTCTATATATTTAGAAATGAGCGTTAATTTACACGGTACGATTATTAAATACATTTCTTACACACATTGTTTTAATATAAAAATATATTGAATAATAATTGCCTCACTATTACCGGTTTTGTCTGGTTCTTAAATGAACAGAGATATGCATTCATTCATTGTCTTGGTTAGAAAAGTTGTGGTTGCACAAAATAATTTTGTAATAGGTTCGGATGTGGATGCAAAATGTTTCGAATTTGAAGGACTCTTATAAAGGAATAGTTTGTCTCAAAGTATACCGTGTTAGCTCTTGCCTTCGTTTATGGATTATACCTGCCGACAGCAATAAAACTGCGGATCGGTAGGTATTAAAGGCCAGAACATTAGGGACGGACTTTAACAATATATAGATTTATAATTTATTGTTTATTTAGGCAAGTATAATCTTAAAATTGCATTAAGAAGTTAAATATATGCAAAGTTTAAATAAATTTATAAGTGCATTATCTATACATAATTACATTTTTAAATATCTAAATCTAATTCTGTTTCACTATAAGAGTCATCATTGAGATTAATTACAATAGGATTTATGTTGTTTTGGATAGTAATGTAAGAGTCCTCAATTTTTATAATGTGCTGTAGTGAATTTTTCCAGCTCTCAACTGTTATGTTAGTAATTACATTTTTTATCAAATTTATAACACTGGGACTTAAAGTAGGTGTAACATTTTCTGCTCTGATCTTTGATTTTACTTGGTTCCACAAATGCTCTATGGGGTTAAACATACAGTGATACCGAGGAAGCCGTAACACAGTATACCCAGCTAGGGATGTAAAATGACGGTCATTTATTTTATGTGACATGTGACAGTCATTTATGTGTCAGTTTTGTCATTTATTGTCATTTATGGTCATTTTTAATTTCTTCATTCTTAGTGTGGATATAAAACGGTCAAACAGGTGCGGTTAAAACAATAATACATTCAGTTCACAGTAATTTATTAGAAAAATTGAAAAAACCCAAATATTAGGCAAAAATAAAAATAAACTCTTATTTTAAAACAAAATAACTAAATAAACACAACTAATAAAAATACCTAAAAACTTTTAAACAACAAAACAAAAACATATTCTTAAATTCTAATAAATTATAAACATAAAAAAAACATAGCTAAAGTCCTTCTTCGAAGTCACCATAGTCACCAGCATCCGAGTCGGCATCAAAATCATCTAATGACCTAGAAAGTGTCGCTTCCATATCCTCAATAAGACTATCATTTTCTTCGGTCGTGTCCGTACATGTGCCATCATCGTCATTGCCATTTCCCACTGTCTTGAAGTTGAGGGCTTGTTTGTGGTTGATGATTCTTCATGACGTTTGGCGGAGTACAAGTCTCTAAAATTAAATAAAATTGTTTTACATATTTTTCAGAAAGTAAAAGTAGCTATAGTTAATACCTAATTGAGGTTTCTCATATTCGATTGATGTTTATCTCCGCATTGAATTACCCGGAATTACCCTTGTCCAAGTTCTGTGCCAAGACCAGAAAATAATTTTAGGTTATGATTGAATATGTTAGCTTTCCCGCTCTTTCTGTCGTAAGACGATTTCTATATTTTGAGTGGATATATCCGTATGAACTGTTCTTTCATGCTGCTGATGTGGCCGGTAGAAAGTACTGCTGCCGCGACATGTCGGAGTGGCTTTCCCGGTACAAATACCTTTCCAATACGTTAAAGGTAAAATGTTGGAATTTTAGACAATTGCACAAATGGTAATGCCTAAAAACCCTCATTACTTCTGAAAATCTGCAAGATTTTTAGTACTTTACTTTCATCAACATACTCCAAGTACAAGCAGGGAATGGATGTAAGTTAAACCTCCTACAATATCTTCCTGCGACAGGTGTTTTCCTAAAACAAAAAATTATAAATAAACTAAATTAGCGATTAAAAATGTGCTAATAGGCACAACGATAAAAAATATTGTTACCTTTATATCGTGGATCCAAAATGTTTGCACCATAATGTATGTTCCTTAAGCACATGTTTTTTTTTCTTGTAAACAATCCATAACTTTGTGTTCCTCCAGTTACAATAGAGGTGATGTAGACAGCTCATTTTTAAAAACATTATCGATCTCATAAAAGGCAACAGGTACTTCATATATTACATTTATCAGACCCAATTGCAATATCCACTTTTTCAGTGGTTGCAATAGTTTTAAAAAATTTTCTATTCTTGTCCAAAATACATCATCAAGATATCGTTTTTGTTTTTTCTAATAACTCTTGATACCATCTGTAATTGCCATTGCTTTAAGTATACCTTTGTTTTTTTGGAGGTTGTGGAAACTGGAACTATTGATGCCCATCTAGTTACAACTGGAAGCTTAGTGAGGTTTTGATTTGTGCTTTTCTTTGACAGTCTTTGAAATGCTGAAGTTAGTACAGTTTTATTTTTAATTATTTTATAATAGACTTTGAAGCATTAACAAAGTCCGGTAGTTTTTAATTTGATTATGTCTGTAACTAGCAAATTTAGTGTATGTGCTGCACAACCGTAATATGAAATGGGTTTATCTTCATACCTATTTTTTAGTTATCCCAAGATGTTTTATTTTGAGATATCTGAAAAACCAATTACTTTATCAATTACAATTTTTTACATAAAATTTTTATTTGATCTGCCATGTACTCCCAGTATGGCGATTTTCCGCCATAAGGATTTAAAAAAATAAGGTTGAGGTGTTGTAATAACAAAGTTTATAATGCTTTCGTTCCTTATATTTGACCACCCGTCGCATTGATACCAAGGACTTTAGCATTTGTGTATCTGTTACTTGAGAATATACTTGGTTGTACACATTATTCAAAAGATATTCGATAAAAAGAAACGTGACGGCAGAGTTAATGACGGTCTAATTTTTTTTAAAAGTTTCTACCCAGTATGGATTTTCTGTTATATTCAGTGGAAGACCTGTTGCATATATCGCCTTTGCTAGCATCAACCATATTTTTCTGATCGTCGGGTTGGAGGTGTCAATAAAATTGCTCATTAAACTACTTCTGACTGTACCACTTATTTTCTGAATCTTACTAGTTGATGGTCTCGAAATAATATCACTTTCTTCGGTATTGTTCGTGACTGGGAATCATATACTGACTTTTTATTTTTACGTTTCTTCGGGGTATCTATTTGATTTAATTCGCTTTTTAACATAATTTTATCATGTCAGGACATCCAACACATGTTATTAAATGTTGAGCCATCCTTGTTGCATGATGAGTCACTTGCTTTGTACAAAACTTACACTGAAAACATTGTAGCTTTTGTCCAGGTTTAACCACATTAATAAAGTATTTAAATAAGGTTTATTTCTACCCATTATCCTTTAAAACACCGCCTGTATTATAAAAATCAAGCACAATACCAAGCATAACATTCAATAACAACGCCGCTGAACTACTGACTTTCAAGAAACCGTCCTCACGTTCGACGCCAACGCGTTGTAACTTGTCTAGAAAGCAAAAAAATTAAGAGCCAGCGATGTTTTTAGTCATATATTTTAATGACAGTCATATATTTTTTTGACCGTCACGAATCTAAATTGACAAAAATAAATAAAGGGTGCATAAAAATAAATGACATGACCGTCATTTTCATTATGACTGTGACGTGACACTGTCATATATATTTACTCACATCCCTATACCCGGCCTGTTTAGCCAAATTATCACATACATATTGTTTTTTAATTGCATATGAATTTAGGACTTCCAAAAGATGCGTTTTTTTGTAACTGAATTAAAATAAATATCATTTTCTAACAAATATTCCTGGATTTCAGTTATTGAACTTGATAAAGCTGGTGCTTTGTGTAGCAGACGGCTTGCGTTATTCATGACAATAACACAGTTGTTTGGAATATTTTTTAAAAGATAATTTTGCAAACAGTTTTCAAAAAGTTCTGCACTTGTATCCTCATGATAATCCAAGCTAGAATCCTTTATATTCTTTGCAGACAACTGCCAGCAGTTTGGGACAAATCCGTCTTCTGAACCAGGTGTATTATGGTAATACGTTTTCCTTTATTTAAAGGTTCTTTTCGTCTCAGTTTGACGGAATCAACCCATCCTTTGAATACTGTTCGTGGACAAAGCATGTTTATCAATAAATTATGGATCTGTTTTCTAACCTATATCTTTTAACTTCTTGAAGGTAATTAAATCTGCAAGTGTAATCTGTGCGATTCCATTACTACTTGTCTTTTGTCTATTTTGCGGTATTTAAATCCCATTTTACAAACAACTCTATGGAGGGTGGGCTAATATTTATATTGGTTTCGTCTTCGTCTAGCTTCTTTTTTTCCTAAAAAAACTTTCAAAGTAAAGAATAAGAATTTAGCTTATTTTCTGACACTAATTGAACTATCAAGTATTCATTTTAGGTGATCAGATTCATGTGAGAATACCGAAGTTAATTTTTTTTGTTCAGTTTTGTTTTACTATATTAGTTAAATAGGCATAATGCTGGAGATCGAGTAAAATAAACATACTTCACACAACAAAATTGTTAAAAATTCAGGAAAAAAGTCACGACCAGTTATCAATAAATTGTTGATTTTTCTATCAATATTTTTTTAAATGCTTGCGGTTTATGACCTACAGATCTCAGATGGTTGGGAAACATATT
>JAHBCN010020990.1:0-14458 GCA_019359885.1 Listronotus oregonensis | reverse complement strand
TTTTTTTTAGTTTTTGGGGAAAAAGGTCTCAATGCCTAATTAATTGTTTCGGTAATTTTTTTAAATATTTCTGAAGGATCGTGAGAAAGAAAAGCAGGTAGTATTCCAAGGGTAGCTTGCAAAGAAATCTCTTAAAACCACCCCAGTCAGCCGAATTGTAGTGCCAGATGGTTCGTGGCGGCATGCTTTCAGTTGCCTCAAAATGAGTGGAGTGATACGGTGACCAAACCATGGTCAAGGCCAAAGGGGGCAGTTACTGATCTTGATAGAGTTGGGGGGTGGAAGAAAAGAAAGAGATCTGGGGGGTTAGAATTAGGGGTGGGAACCCTAGGAAAATAGGTAGGTTCCTTAATTAGATTGGTGAGCGAGTTGCTGATTGCGAAATTTTCTGCTGCTCTGCCTTGTGTATCGGTTTTTGTGGAGCCTAGCCAATCCTTATTATGGAACATTAAAATCCCCGAGGGACGATTACTTCGGCCAATGGAAAGGGGAAATAATATTGTCGATCTTTATTAAAGG
Source organism: Listronotus oregonensis (assembly GCA_019359885.1). Lineage (NCBI taxonomy): Eukaryota > Metazoa > Arthropoda > Insecta > Coleoptera > Curculionidae > Listronotus > Listronotus oregonensis. Next base: position 13,939 of record JAHBCN010020990.1, on the reverse strand, counting down.
GGAAAAAAAAGAACTCGTTGTAGGAATTGTCAGACGGGGACCGGTAAAACAGCAGATGAATTTAGGGGGAAGTTGAAAGTAAGCTTAATTTAAAGAATATCAGGCCTACCCGATTCGAGGTTGAAACCCTAAAAAAAACCAGGTCGTTGCGAACGTAAGCAAATAACGCAAAATCTCTTTTTTTTAGGAAAAATAAATAAAAATTTTTTTTAAAGCATTTGCAAAGATTTTTTTTAAAAATATATAAAAAAAATTAAGTGAGTTATGATTAAAATATACCCCAACATTTTTTAAGTGTAAAAATCTTCTAAAAAAAACCCCCTAACTACCACCTAATGAATATGAGTCGTTGCTTTTTTTTTAATTTCTTTATCCGTGTATCATAAATACATTCCAAAATTTTAACAGATTTTTAACTTGATTAATTTTGAAAAAAAGGAGGTGCAAGTAAAGTCAAATTTCAGTATTTTAATAAAAAAATTCCAACTCAAAAACTAAGATACGTAAAAAATACTAAAGCATCAAATTGTAGCTTTTAAAATTACAAACATTTTTCTTTTTTAAAATTTACTGTATGACGAAAATTAAGTGAGATATAAACGTTTAAAACGCGTCTGTATAGACGAGCACTACCTTGTTTCAGCCCTTTAAACTCACCCCTTTAAAAAATAAGGGTTGTAAACAGTTTTAATATATGGGACTTTATAGCTCTTGAAAAAACCAACAAAATGGTTTTTTTAAAGAACTTTTTATCACAAAAACTGAAGGAGTTAAGGTCGATGCACACACATCAGTGACGTGACAGTGCCGTGACCGGCCCGTGATTTCACCGGCCGTAAACTCACAGTGATTTCTATTCATATTGGTCAGTGTTTCATCAGTGCCGTGTCAGTATAGTTTATAGGCAATGGAAATATTTTCAGATGAAGAACTTTTGCAGATCGCACTGGTTTTGGACAAAAAGGGAAAAAACAAGTAGAAGAACAGATAGAAAAACGACACTGGGTCCCCCCAGCATGGCAAAAGAGACGCAGGAAAGGGGGGAATTTTAACCTTATAAAGGGGAATTAGTAGACGATTCAAAAATTTTTTTTTGAATACTTTAGGATGTCCGAAAATTGTTCAACCTATTGTTGGCAAGATAGAAGTTCATTTAAAAAGCATGACACACACTGGAGAAAAGCTATCACAGCAAAAAAGGCTCGCTGTTTGTTTAAAAGTTTTTTTTTTTAATCTGATGTAGATATGACATTTATTGAAAACCCTCAAAAATAAAATCCATTTTATTAGAAAAATCTTGTAAAAACAAACCAAAAAAAGTACTTAAATTTCAAACTTTTTTTTTCGTAATTTTTAAAGGTGGGTTTAAAATTTCCCGTAGTGTTAAGTTGGGTGCTTCATTCTCCCCAGATTGACTAGCAGATAAGTTTGATTGGGGGCCATCCCATGAAGACTGGAGCTTCCTGCAGGAGAAGGTTGCCCCGTCGAACACATTTCATTAGGCCCCTTAAAAAAACAAACTGTTGTTGTCTTTTAGCATTTTAAATTTTAATCTTTAAGTAAAAATTTCGATTTGGCATAATGCCACTTTTTTGGGGGTAATTTTTTTTAAGTTGGAGCTATTCCTGCTAAGAAAGCGTCAACAGGATGCCGTTTGTGGTGGGAGTTCATACTTTTTTTTTTGTTCAACAATATACTCCATAACTTAGCAGCAGCCGTTTTGGGGGGGAGAGAATTTCTGTTGACGTCTTCGAGTTTTTTTTGGAATGGTTGGGTTATTTCATAAAACTTTGATTTTCTGTTTGTGTAGTCATGGTATCGTTAACTTCTGAGATTGTACAGTCTTCCTTTTGAGTATTTTTTCATTCTCGGATACCTCTTCAGTTTCCAGCTGTGGAATCTTCTATTTTTTTGGCGTCAATGTTCGTCGTGGTCTTCCCTCCCAAAAATTTTTAAAAAACTCAACTGCTTGAATATTTGTAAAAGGTTTACTTTTTTGCTTGTTGACCACTTTTAGTTTTTTTTTTTTTCAAAAAATTTTTTGAAGTTGTCTCTAATATTGGCCCACCGACTTTTCATACAGACCCCAAAAAAAAAAAATTATAGGCTTTGTCTTTCATAAACAAAACAAAAACAACAAAATAATCACTCAATTTTTTTATCTGTACTGTATTTTTTTTGATATTTGGCCACTGGAATACTGAACACAATTTCGTTCAGCTATCGTTTTTGGGGAGGGATGGGGAAAATTTTGTTCGCGTGCCAATATTTACGAACGAAATATATGGCGGGGGAAAATAGTTACATTTCCGGTATATTTAATAATGAAACACAAAAATATAGGTACAATGATCTTTATTCCAATATTACAAAATAATTTCTACAATAATAATATTAGGAAATTTTAAACAATAAAATTTTAAATTAATTTACCGTGATGTAGACGATTGCGGAACGCGGTTTTTGGTACGTGAGACATAGGAAACTGTTTGGTTTCTCCATGATTTCATCATAAGTGGGCTCCATTTGTGATGATGAGATTTTTAGCAGCGAGAAAAGTGGTCATCGAAAGGCCTATTAGGACTTTTTTTTCTTAATTTCAAAACGTTTGTTCGACAAAAACTTGTACCAAACATAGCCATTATTTTTTTGAAACTATATTGGGTATTGTGACCTAGACAAAGACTTATAAAATTTCAATTTACTTATTAAAAACAGTTGCTTCAAATGGCTGTTGCATTGTATCTCAATTAGTTCAAGTTAAGGTCAGTGGGTGTTTTATCAACGTTGACTTAAAAATACAAAAAATATTTAAAGACTGCTCAATGTTGTTAAAATCTTGAAATCTGCTACGAACTGTCGTGTAGTTTCTTCAGTTGTTGTGCAAACTTTTTAAGGGTCTTCTGAGACAGGGATTATGCTCAGTTTTGGAAAATGAGTAAGTTCTTTTAAGCTACACCACTACAAAACAATTTAAGTTTCAGTTTGAATGCCTTCAAGTGCCCCCAAAGCTCAGCTAAGAACTTATTTTTTTCCCCGAAGTTTGTGTTTAATTTATTCAGGTAAACAGCAAGTTTAAAAGATGAAAAATTTTATAGCCAATTTTTGTCAGACATGTATTTTCCCCCCCATTTGTTGCATCACCAAAACGAATCTCTTTTCTTAAGTTCCACCAGTTTCACACTCTCTCAAAGGCATTACCACAGCTTAACCATCTCATTTAGGGGTAGAGCAGCGTCTGCGCGCGGGGGAATCCGAGAGGGAGTACGTCAGGGGAGGGTAGGGGGCAAGCAGCATAATATGATGCCGCGCCACCTCTTTGTTTTAGAAAGTTTTATTTCGGTTTTTTGCTTTGTCTACCTGGCGCTGCCTGCTGTCGCCGAATAATGCGATTTGTGCACCTATGCTAATGAAAATAAACTTTTAATTTATTTGTTTTTAGTTCGCGGGCCGGATTGCAACGCTTCGTGGGCCGGAGATGGCCCGCGGGCCGTAGTTTCCCCATCACTGGTTTGGGCATAGTACAGTTCAAAAATTGTAAGAGAACCTGCGAGATTATCACTACACATCTAATGAACGAACTGATGCCAACTCCGACACAGGAAATGTGGATGAAAATCGCTACTGATTTTTATGAAATGTGGAATTTCCCTAACTGTATCGGAGCTATGGATGGCAAGCACATTGTTATTCAGGCTCCTCCTAACTCCGGAACAATGTTTTTTAATTACAAAAAAACATTTTCGATAGTTTTGTTAGCCTTGTAATCTTGATGATAGGAAGCGTAACTTCAACTATCGTTTAAGTCGTGCCAGGCGGACATCCGAAAACACTTTTGGTATTCTCGTTCAAAAATTTAGACTAGATAGAAGAATTCAGGCCTTTCCAAAATATGTAGATAACATAATTTTGAGCACCTTGCTGCACAATTTCATTAAAAAATACGACTGTCAGACGTATAATTACGTTACTTGGCAAATTGATCTGACGAGCGAGAATCGCACATTACAAAATTTACATTTGCAAGGAGGAAATGCAACGACAGATGCATTTCGCGTACGAAAACATTCACTGATTTTTTCAATTCTGATGCTGGATCTCTCCCATGGTTACCAAATATCCAACAAAATTAGAAAATAATATATGAAAAATATATTTTAGTTCTCATAATTATTATATTATTATCATATCGTTATTGGTAATAAAAGTTAGAATACAAATTGTTTGGTCAAAGAAAGGACATGTGACTTCAGAAAAATACAGGCTATAATATTTAATATTTTGAATTGCATAGTGACGATTCGTGTTCATTCTTTGGCCAGACATACAGCTAATTTTTACTCACAGTCTGTTTTCATTTCTGCTATTACTTTCCTCCAGATAGCATTCTTGAAATCAGAGTCCATGTATTTTGAGTTGCACATGTCATACAAAACGGGATAATCACGGACCAACTCAATAAGTTTCTCGTCATTCATGGTTGAATACAAAATGCACAATTTGTACGGCCGTGAAAATTCAAAAAAATCGTCAGGAACTAATCTAACGATCACGGTACGGTGCCGGTGACAGCACTGTTTGCACTGTCACGGTCGTGCGTCGGGCAGATGTGAATAGACTCGCTCAAATACCTACAATAATACTTTTGAGCGCGCCGGTGAAATCACGGGCCGGTCACGGCACTGTCACGTCACTGATGTGTGTGCATCGACCTTTATGCTTAAAAAAACAATTTTTTGGAGTATTTTAAAAGCGATTCGATGGATTTTTTAAAAAATCCGCGGTTTTGTACGATTTTTGACATTGTAATATTGTAAGGGGTAAATTTTTAAGGATTAAAAAATTATAAAATTAAATTAGTAATACTTTTGAGCTGTCAGATTATTTAATTACAACTCCTGAAGGGTTGAAATATATTAAATAATATTTTAAAAAATTAAATACTTATTTTTAAATTTATATGATCCTAATTTTATGTGACTTAAGCTTTAATATGAAAGTTTCTGCGATTAGGGGTAGTTTTTACCCTTAAAAAATAAAAAGCGACCTTCAGCATAGTAAAGATTTTAAAGAGGAGGGTAAGTTAAGGTCAATTCCAAATTTTTATGCAAAACACTGATATTATATTAATCTTTTAGGGTAAATATTTTATTTTAAATTATATATGGGGTTGATTTTAAAGGGCTGAAATATTTTAAATAATGTTTCAAAGAAAGAAAATACTACTTTTTTAACTTACTTGAGTCAAAGTTTATCAACAACTTTAATGTATAGTTTTATAGGTTTTAGCAATAAAGGGTATTTTTCACTAAAAATAAAAGGCCCATCGGCATAATATAGATTTTAAAGGGAGTGTAAGTTAAGCTTGCATCATGCATTTTAAAAATATAGCTTCCTTTTCTGGACTATTAAGTTATTTAATTTTTTTTTTGTAACCTTAAAAAAAAAAAAAAATTATTAAATTTTTTTGAGTTTCCTTTTCACTGCCGAAAGACCTCTCCGGATTTTTGTATGAAAATTAAAAAAAACCTCCGTTTTTAAAAACGACGGACTTTTTGAAAAGTAAAATAAAAATTTTTTTTTTAATGGTATTACTATCTGTGAAGAGGAGGAACCAAAGGTTGGGCCGTTTGCAAGGATTTGCGCACAAGTCAAATTTAAGGCAAAAAGGCCAAACAGATGAGGTTTGAAGGAAATGATATAAAATTTGCTAATTTCAGTTTGTAAGTACATTTAATATATGACGGCTATAACTAAACGAATAGTAGGAAAATTATTATTTTATTCTTCTTTTTAGTCTATCGACATGTGTTTCCTGAAAAATATTTAAAGTCTCAAAAAGGCGTTTTAAGGATTTCTTTCTGCCAATAAAAATTGCAATTGTTATTACCGAAAAAAAAAAAAAACAGCTGTTTTGAGGTTTGCTGATAACTTAAAAACCATAAAAGATAGCAAATTTCAAAAAAAAACCTTAAAGGGAAAAAATTTTCCCAAAAAAATCCGGACTCCCGGAACTCTATTTTTATTATTAATAATTTTAATTTAACGCTAAACGCCTTCGCGTGCCCTTTTTTTGGTTCGTTGGGGGGTTCAAATATCCGTTTTAGTTCTTCCTTTTTTTTGGATTATACCTGCCGACGAAAAAACTGGGATCGGTAGGTTTAAAAAAAAGAACCACAACCCTACTTACTTTAAAATAGGGCTGTGACAAACATTATATGGCGGGCTTTAATAATATAAAGATTTATAATTTATTGTTTATTTAGGTAAATATAATCTTAAAATTACATGAAGAAATTATGCATACATAATTACATTTTTAATCAAATATTTAAATTTAATTTTATTTTCATCAGATTCATCATTGAGATTAATTACAATAGGATTTATGTTGTTTCGAAAATGGAGTCCTCAATTTTTTAATGTGCTGTGAAAATTTTTAGCTCTCAACTGGTATGTTAGTAATTACATTTTTATCACATTTATAAAACTGGGACTTAAAGTAGGTGTAACATTTTCGTTGATTTTATTTTACTTGGCCCCCTCTCTATGGGGTTAAACATACGGGTACGGAGGAAGCCGTAAGACAGTATGCCCATTTAACCAAATTACCCCTACATTTTTTTTTCATTGCATATGAAATTAGGCCCAAAAGTTGCTTTTTTGTAACTGAATTCAAAATAAATATCATGTTCTAACAAATATTTTGGAAGCTGGTGCTTTGTGTAGCAGACGGCGTTTCTTATTAAAATAAATGTTTTTGGAATATTTTTTAAAATATAATTTTGAAACCATTTTAAAAGTTCTGCCTTTCCCCTCAGATAACAAGCTAGAACCCTTTAAATTTCTTTGCAAAAAGAAACAGTTTGGGACAAATCCGTCTTTTGAACCAGCTTATTATGGTAATCTTTTCCTTTATTTAAAGGGTTTTTTCCCTGACAGTTTTGACTGGAATCAACCCATCCTTTGGATACTGTTGTATGTATCGAACCATGTTTCATTAAAGTAAATTAGGATCGTTTTCAACCTATATCTTTTAATTTCTTGAAGGGAATTTAAAAATTTCCAATTGTGCGATTCCATTACTATTTTTTTTTTTGTTATTTTGCGGTATTTAAATCCCATTTTACAAACAACTCTGGGGGGTTCCCGGCAAATATTTATATTGGTTTCGTCTGCTTTTTTTCAGTTTATTATTATTTCACCTATAACTCCGCTTTCATAAAACAATATATTTTCCTTTTAATGGTCCTGATCACTATTGTCTATACCAGTTTTCCCAAATGGGCGATAACCCCCTTGTGGGCGCTGGAGGCCTAGGGGGGGCGGAAAGGGACCGAAAAAAATTGGGGGCGCTGATATGTTTAAGGGGGGATGGGTGATTTGTAACTTCAGCTACTTTATATTTTAAAAGGCAAACGGCCTTTTTATGTTCCCCCCCTTTTGGAATTTTTTGGGTTATATTTCGTTTTTTCCAAATTACCAAGGGTATTGGGCAGGAAAATCTTTATCTTGGACATATCCTCTGAGGGAGCGCAAAAAAAATTTTTTAAAGTTGATTATAATGGGAAAAGTGGAAGGACGTGGGGGGGGGGGGAAAAAAAATAAACATTTTTCCCCTGGCTGAGGGACATCCGTGAATGGACCGGCCCCGAAGGGCAGAGGAAGTTTCCCCTTTTTTGGGCAGAATCGAGAAAGATTTTGCTCAAGAAACCCCGCTCAGGGGGGACCTGATATGGTACTTGAAGAAGAAGAAGAAGAATTTAAAAAAAGCAATTTATTATTTGGTTCCAGGGGGGTTTTTAAATACCTTTTTAAAAATTTTAAAAAGAACTTTTTTTATTTTTTTAACTATTCTTTTGAACAAAGACTTAATTTGGAGGTAAGTTTTAACAATTATTTTTTTTGGGGAAAGTTTTATTCCATTTTTTTTTTTTAAAAAATAATAATTATAATTGTCTCTCCGGTAGCGTAGTGGTCAGAGTCTCGGCTCGCCGTGCCAGCGATGGGGTTCGTTTCCCCCCCCGGGGGAGACATATTAGGTAGTAGTTATTTAAAAAAACCCCCCCGGTAAATGCTTTTTACAAAAGGTGCTATGAAAAAAAAATATTTACTTTTTTCGTGTTTGGACAGCGGACAAGGGGGAAAAAAGAGGGGTTAAATTTTTTGGGAAAAACCCCGGTTTTCGGTACTCTGGTACTTAGGAGCATGTATGTATAATGTATATGTATATGTCCAGCATATATTATATATGTATAAAAAAAAAACCTTCGTGAGCTGTCACAAAGATTAAAAAAAAAACGAAAATGAAGTAAATGTAAAAAATTTTTTTTTAAAATAACTACCACATTTTTGGGGGGAATTCAAAAAAAAAGAGTCCGCCCGGGGATCATAATAAAGTGAATGGGGTTGGGGAAAAGAACGAAGGAATAAATCAAATAAATTTGATTTAGTAAAAAGATTAAAACCCCTTTCCCCCCTCTAGACGTGACGTTCCGCAGCATGCACCCCCCTCTTTTTGGGAAAAAATGCACGCCCCCTTTTTTTGCAAATTCCCATCATCTTAAAATTGTAAAGTTGAATTGTTATTGTTCGGGGTTTTTATTATTGTTAATTTTGAATATAAGATACTCTAATATTGTAAAGTTCCATTTTTTTTTCTTGTCGGGGAAGAAGAGTGTTTTTTTAAAAATAGGTTTAATTAAAGAGGGAGACAATATGTTTTTGAGATTTTTAAGGTGAAAAAAATGGGGGGGTTTAAAAAATAACGTTTTTTTAAAAAAAGGGGGTTAGACAAAATAACTTTGAGAACCCTTCTATACGGTGAGTTTTTAAAAAATTCCCCCTTTTTTTTTGGGGTTTAATTTTCCCCAATAATATTATCCCTTACCCCATGATATTGAAGTTTTTTGGAGCATTTCTTTTAAAGCTTCTTGTTTAATTAGCCCCCCTACTTTTTTAAAAGGGGTTTTTAAAAATTTTTCACAACCTGTTTTGCATCTAATGAAAAAAGTTTTTTTGGGGGGGAAAAATATTTTTTTCGTAAAAAATTTTTTTTAAAAAACCCCAAAAAAAAAAGGTTTTTTTAAAACCCCCCCTTTTAAAAAATTGGAAAAAAATTTAAATGCCTAATGGAATTTTCTCAAAAAAAATGGCCCCCCCCCCCCAAACGGGGTTTACCAAATAACAATAGGTAAAAAAAAACGTTAACGGTTTATTGGGGTATGGTCCGTCGCCATAACGATATACTTTGGGGAGACTATACGTCATAATAAATATTTTTTTTTTAAAGGGATTAAATATTAATTGTAATTTTTTTTTAAAATTTTGGTGTATTCAGAATACCCCTTTTTAAAAATTTATTTTCGTTGGGGAAAATTTAAATTTTTTTTAAAAATTAGACCATTGTTAATTAACAAAAATGTTTCTAAATTTCGTCTTCAAGTACCGGGTGTCCAAATAAGAAAGGACGCCGGATGTATCTCAGAAAATGTTTATCGTACAATAATGGGGAAAAAAATTTTTAGTAAAAGTGGTCAAAAAAAAGCTGTAAAGTATTTTTAAATTTTGGGGTAGGGGGAATCAATCTTGAATCTAAAAAAAGATGTTTCTGTGAATCTTGCTAACAATCCCAACAAAAAAAAACCTGACTTTTTTAGTCGAATAATTTGAACTTTTTTTTTTTTAAAATTTTTTTTGGATCTTTAAAAAAAAAAAAGGTGGGGGATATTTGGGGGTTTTTAAAGAACACCCGATCTTTTTTATTTTTTACATAAATGTTTTTATTTGCCCCCCTTTGAAAAAGGGCCGCTGAAATTTTTTCGAAATTTTTCAGGAAAAAGGTTTTAAATTTTTAAAAAAATTAAATCTTAATTTTTTAAAAAAGAAAGTTTTCCCCCAAAAATCGCGAAAAAACTATATCTTTTTTACCTAAAAATTTTTTGGGGGGGGAAAAAATTTTATACGTGAATATCTCAAAAACTATGAAAGCTACAAGAAATTTTCTATGACATAAATTATGTATTTTTATGGAACCTTTAATTTAGGTTATATAGTTTTTTCGCCTAAATGCAATACTTTACGAATTATATTCAATAAATCGAATTTTCGGGATTTATTAAAGGTATACTCCTGGAATTCGATTTTTTTATTATAACTCGTAAAGTATTGCATTTAGACGAAAAGATTATAAAACCTAAATTAAAGGTTTTGTAAAAATACATAATTAATGTCCTATAAGGTTTCTTGTGGAATTTATAGTTTTTGAGATATTGACGTATACAATTTTCTTTGCCCTAAATTTTGGAAAAAAGAAACAAAATCTTTTCGCGAGCTTGTTTAGGCATTATTTAGCTACTTTCTCATGGAAAAAAATATAACAATGCATTTAATTTTTTTTGAGAAAATTAACCATTTCTGTGGGAATATCGCGACATGAAACCAACAAAACTTCAAATATTATAACATTTGTAGCCCAAGAAAAGCTCTTGTCAAATAGCCTAAGCTTGTTAAAATTGGCTTAGCTGTTTTGAACATACAGAGTGTTTTTTACGGAAACCTTTAAATACCTTCCACCACGTTATTTTTAGAGATACAGGAAAAACTGTAAAACATAAACGTTCAAATTATCTTTGACTTTAAAAATCAGGTATTTTTTTGTTAGGTTAAAATTAAAATAATTTACAGAAACATTTCCCTTTTTTTAATTTAAGATTGAAATTACGCCCCCTACCCACGAGCCGGGCCCTTTCCAAAAAAATTGAAAAAAAATTTCCCGCTATTTCTCTTGACCACTTTTACTAAAAAAATTTTTTCCCCAAAACCCCACACAGGCGAAAATCGGGGGGAAAACCGGCCATAAATAGTAGTAGTCTGATATGAATCACAAACATGTTTAATGTAAAAAATGTTAAAACTAAGATAACACGTTCATTTAAACATTTTTTAAAGCCCCCCCCCCCCTTGGGTTCATTTATTGCATTACATAAGCGCTGTGTAAATACCTATTTCCTTAAAAAAAAAAAACTCTATGAAAAATGTTAAATATTATTATTAGACTGTTATTATTTTAACAATTTAAGCAGTTAAGAGTTTAAAATTCATAATAAGAGCGTTTATTTCGGCTCGAATTGAAGTTGGATTGAGGCACTTAACAGAGAGAGAGAGGTAAACCATTTTAACAGAATTGTAGGATTGAGATAGTTAATCCTGCATTTTTTCCAAATTGACTTGCCTTTGTCACTGTTAACGCTTTTTGACTGAAAATTTTTGAAATAAAATCCAAAATGACAAGACTTTTGATATACCTGAGGTTAATAAAATTGCTTATTATAAATTAAATAAAGTTGTGATTTGTTTGTTTTTGTTCTATTTAATTTTATAACTAACTTTTGTGTGTAAAAATAAGAGCAATTTAAAATACATGTTAAGAGTAATATATTTAAGTATGTAAAGTATATACAGACCTCACTTAACAATAACTTTGTAATAATAATAAAGCCTAACCTATCTTAATAATTAAAATCAATCAATATCTTCACTATCACTTTCATCAGCAGAAACTGTTGGTTTATCAAAAAATGCCAAAACTTTTGAAGGGTACTGTTTAAGCTTTTTAGCAGATGATTTTTTCATATTGGAGATTAAAGGATCAGTAGATATTAAAAGATTACAAAATATATCCTCCATGTTTTGTTTTCTTGAAAACTTCCGTGCATGAAATTCTCTGAATCTTTTAATATCTTTGTTTCTTGATTCCTGGGCTTCCTCGCCAAGTTTCCCAATTGGAACCATAAAATATGATATTATATCAGAACTGTGCATTAAGATTTTATGGACGGAAGTTGGCATATTGTACCACGGATACAATTCTACAAATTTTCTGGCCGTCTCATGACAGTAGTCCTTAAAACTATCAATTTTTATATGAAAACCACTAGAAATTGTTTATAAAATTACATGGCAATTTTTTTATTTTTCTATTTAATTTTCTATAAAATAATGTTTTATTTTATAAAAATTGATTTATTCTTTAAGTTAGTAGGAGAAAATTATTTGTTGCGTTTGGGACCTACATTTTATACGAATTTGGACCCAGACCATAAATCTTTAAAAATATTTTCTCGTCAAGATCGCAAATTATCGCAGCAACTTAAGATGGGATCTTACAAAGGACTTATTAAACAATAATTTAAAGCTAATTTAAATGCTGGAAATTACGGGAAATCATACTTTTACTTTAGCAAAAAGTGAAAAATTGAAATTAAAAAAAAATTAATTGTTAACTTTTCAGAACACCAGTATAAAAAAAACGTAAAGAAATATTTTAAATAAATATTATTTATAATATTCTACTTACCACCAGCAATAGGCTCCATAGTTACTTTACAAAATTTTCACCCACACTTTGCCGAAAAACTGAATATAAATTACTAATTTTCACAGGCGCTTTTGAATCACAATGAAATAGTCTCCACGAACATCAGCTTTCAACTAAAATATTTCTGCAAGTGACAAGACTAAAAATAAAAGGGTGATTGTTTATTATACCCAGGTAACTAGATAATGAAATTATACTCAGAATAGGCCTTAATTGCGAAGTTGGTATTTCCGATTTATGGCCGGGTTTTCCCCGAATTTCGCTTGTGTGCGCTGTGGGATAAACATTTTCTGAGATACAGCCGGCGTCCTTACTTATTTGGACACCCGGTGCAATGAAGACGAAATTTTGAAATATTTTTTTTAATTAACAATTGCCCTACATGTTGAAAAATTTACTTTAAGTTAAATTTTCAACTGAAATAAATTCTTTGAAGTTTTCTGAACACTCCATAATTTTTTAAAAAATTTTCAAATAATATTTAATATCTTAAAAAGAATTATTTAGTCTGACGTACTTTTGACTCCGAGTGCGCAACCAAAAATGTCGCTGAGGCCCATTTTCAGTGTTAAATTAAAATTATAAATGGAGATAGAGTTCCGGAAGTCTGGATTTTTTTTGGAAATTTTCTCCTCTTCAAGGACCTTTTTTGCAATTTCTGCTATCTTTTATGGTTTTTGAATTATCATCAAAAATCGAAATGGCTTCTTTTTTGTCTCCTTTTTTGTTAATAACAATTGCAATTTTTATTGGCAGAAAAAATCCTCAAAACGCCTTTCTCAGATTTGCATTCCGCCTTACATTTTTCAAAGCCTTCTAACTATTCCTTGCAGGAAACACATTTCTCGACTAGACTACTAGAACATAAATTATTTCCAAAAAAATTTTGAAGGTGCGAATATTTTACAAATGGATTTTTTAGAAAAACAACACTCATCAAGGATTTTTTACAATAAAATCCGGTCAAAATAACAGGGACGAAGTTGCGAAGCTTCAATATTTTGAAAACAATACCTATATAACAACTTGGCTTGGTGATGATTCTACTTGTAACAAAATCGGCGGAGTTACAACAGTGTTTCCTGCGTACGTTGACACTATGATGAGTTTTGAAGCTTTTTCAGAAGATATTTGCAGGTAAATAGTACTTAATTAATACCCTTGATAAATCTTGAAGTATCTGGAAAACACAAAATCTTACATGATAGACAGTATGGATTCCGTCACAGAAGGTCCACAGCTGATCTTCTTTGCTTTGTCTCACACCACAAGTCCCTTAAGTTTCTTGGTAAATCCCAGATCGTTGCTCGTGACATATCCAAAGCTTTCGATCAGGTCTGACATCACGGGCTTCTTAATAAACTTCCGTCGAACGGTCTTCCACCTAAGCTTTGCTGTTGGCTCTCCAGTTTTCTTTCCAATCGACGTTTATCAGTTACTGTAGATGGTCATTCTTCCAGCTTCTACCAGGTTAATGCTGGGGTGCCCCAGGGCTTAGTATTGGCACCCATTTCATTTCTTATACACAATAACGATCTTCTCTCTTCCACAATCAATCCC
>JAHBCN010020989.1:0-14600 GCA_019359885.1 Listronotus oregonensis | reverse complement strand
GCATATTTATGCTGGGTTCTAATAAAACCTAATATAGGCACAAGCATATTCGTCATATTTTAAATAAAACACGAAAAATTTACTTTAAATAAACAGCGAACATCAAATTAGTAAATAAGCGATCGGTTAGTCCATGCACCTAAAGCTCCGGGGCCATGTGATCCAAACTCTACTCTAATGCCACTCCAGCTCCATTATTTATTCCGATCTCACCTTTAATTGACTTTTCAAACATGGCCAATTTTATATCTTTAAGCTCCGTTTAAACATCTGGTACGAATAGATTTCCTTAAATTCGAAATTGAATAAAATAACGGTATGGATTTTCTGTTTCTGCTTTAAATAAAATAAAGAAACGTCTTTAAGCAAACTGCGCAAAATTTGTATACTGGAACACTGGAACGAAGTGCCACTACTTTTTCACATAACATTTTATTCTGGTTGTTGATAAGACATGGACAAGTAACATATGTATATTAATTTTTGCTTGTGACTGGATCACCATTTACAACAGAGTCAGTCAAAAATTGAATCTAACTTCCTGATATATCAGGTAACCAAATAAGTTCGTGCGGTTTTTGGTAAAAAAATATAAATTTTTATTGAGAAACAATAAGACACTATTTATTCGTCGAAGTTATTACCATCACACTCAATGACCTTTTGCCAACGTGGAACCCATTTTTGTATGCCGGTATTGTAGAACTCCCTGGATTTGAAGTCAAAAAATTGGCGGACTGCATTTATTACACCATCTCGCGTTGTAAACTGTCGGTGCCTCATACAGTTGTCAAGAGACAAAAAGAGGTGATAATCACTTGGCGAAATGTCGGGAGAAAATGGCGGGTGCGGGAACGTTTCCCAGCCAAGTTCAGATATTTTTGGTCGGGTCACTCTTGCGGTATTGGCGTTATCCGGATGACTGCTGCTTGTACTTGTTGAAGCTGCTCACAATATAAGTTAGCAGTGATGGTTTGACCCCTTTCCATAAACTCATAATGGACAATTCTAGTTGCTGTCCACTAAACACACACCAAAACCTTGTTTGAGTGCAAAGAAGCCTTGAGCGGGTGTGGTTCTGAATTAGTAGGCTACAACCGATGATACGAACGCTTAGAATTCGAATACAAAATCCATTTTTCGTCGCTGGTTAATAACCGATTAAGAAATGGTTCATTAGCGTTGCGTGAAATGTTTGCTGAACAAATGGTAAGACGACTTAATTTGTTATCATCTGTCAAATCATGTGGGACCCATTTGCTTAACCTCCACGCCTTTTCTAGCTGATGAAAATGCAACCGAATAGTTTCAGGACTCACATTGGACATTTCTGCAAGTTCTTGGCACGGTGTCCTGGAATCTGTGTCCACAACCTGTTGAAGATCCTCGTGGTTCATGATATTTGGTCACCCTGAACGGGTTTATCGCTTAAACTGAGATCTCCCGAAAAAATTTTTTAAACCACTTCTGTGCTGTTCGATTACTAACGGCATTATCTCCGAATGCGGTACATATTTTTCGCGCCGCCGCTGCAGCTTTTGTACCAAGTTTGTACTCATACAGTAAACAACCCCGAATTACTGTTTTATTTGTCGTCATTTTCAGTTATTAAAAATAGGAATGGGGGTGAATCCCTTTTAAACTTGGCGTAATTAAAAAAAATGTATTTAATGTAATATGACAATAAAACACACATTATTTTGATACATAATCTCCTGCTTACATTTTTTGATTCCTGTAGAACCAAGGAAGTTTTAACGTATATGGAAGCCCAATGCTATGGCCTATTCGATCAAAAAATGTCCAGCCCACTATTAAAATAACTGTCCTCCCTGATTCTGCGCAATAACAAAATTCCACGAAATATTTTAATGTGTTGCCTACTTATACACTGATAAATCAGTGTGTAGTTAGACAACACATTATATTTTTATGAGAGCCGGAGTACCGTTTTCTGGTGCAACGGCGCGGCGCCTATGAAACCATATCTGCGCTGTACCATTACCCGTCGTCGTCTCATCAACCCAAGCAAATTTCATGTTTCGTTTTTCGTTTGCGCCGTATTAATTTTGATTGTTTTGCTTTGTGTGATTATATTTTGTGGGTGCAGAAGTTTTTTGGATTGATAAAAACCTTCTTATTTTAGTGATAAGTGTTTATTAAATTGTGACTATAATTTTGTGTTTATTGTTTGTTACTTAGGTATAATATCGTAACAAAATGCCTAGAGGTTGTCTGGTTGTGTCTTGCAAATCCAAGGGTATTATACCCCGCATTTTTTACTTTAGGTAGTATTTAGGTAGTAGGTAAGTATTTCTTATATTTAAATTAGGTGCTTCTTATGAGACGTTAGGTAACCGAATAAATAATAATATATTA
Organism: Listronotus oregonensis; assembly: GCA_019359885.1. NCBI lineage: Eukaryota > Metazoa > Arthropoda > Insecta > Coleoptera > Curculionidae > Listronotus > Listronotus oregonensis. The sequence continues at coordinate 12,221 of JAHBCN010020989.1, read as the reverse complement.
ATTATAAATTATTGAAAATGAAAATTTCATAGGAAATAGCAGTGAGAAAAGTAAGGCAATCTTAACTATCTTTTAGATCAGGGGTCTCCAAACTTTCCAGCCTTAGGGCCATACTGATTACTCCAGTAAGTTCCGAGGGCCAAAACCATATTATGATTGTTGCCGGTGGTAAGAAGTGAAATAGTCCACTGATGAAAAAAAAAGTCCGAAAAAGTACACAACGTTTAAAAAAGGTTGCAAATCGGACTAAAGTCCGCAAAACGGCAACAGTGCATATTATTAATTTTCCTGTCATTATCTGTAATTTCTAGATTAGTCGTAGAGTACGAGCCATGAGGAGTAACGTGACACGACATCTGGTGGACACAAGCGGAAATAGGTAGTACCTTCTATGGCTAACAGATGGCGCTAATAGCACGTACAGAATAATCTCGTTGGTTCGAGAAAGTTCTGGTGTCTTCCACTCACTTCTAGATGGCAGTAATTGGAATATATAAGAAGGCTAGTGGCGCAACCACAAGTCAGTTCTATGACACTGTGTTAAATAAAATATTGCATACCTCCTTAAAACGTGTTTGTGCGTGTTTAAGTTTAAGACATCTTTATAACAGTATTTTGATTTGAATTGTTGCTTTTGTGTGAATTAGTAGTATGGAAAAGAAGCGAAAAATTGATAGTGAATGCAGAAAATTCAAAGATCAGTGGAACATTCAGTATTTCGTAATTGAGTCCAGTAACAAGGCGCTATGTTTGATTTGCAATGAAAGCATAGCCGTTCTCAAAGAATATAACATTAAACGTCATTATGAAACAAAACATTTTAAAATTACTCAAAATATACAGGAAGTTTGCGGACAGAAAAATTCGAAGCTATGAGCGCGATTGAAATCGCAGCAATCTTCATTTACAAAACTCAAAACTGAACAAGAGGCTGCAACTCGTGCCAGCTTTCGTGTGTCTCTTGAAATTGCAAAACGTGGAAAACCATTCACCGATGGAGAAATGATCAAAGAATGCATAATGGCAGTAGCCGAAGAAATGTGCCCTGAAAAGGTAAATTTATTAAAAACTGTCAGTATGTCAGCAAACACTGTGGCTCGAAGGGTAGAAAACATCGCTGAAAATATATCCTCTCAACTGTTCGACAAAAATGGACATTTTGAGTGGTTTTCTTTGGCCTTGGATGAGTCAACGGATGTGTCAGATACTGCTCAGGTGTTGATTTATATTCGAGGAGTAGATAAAAGCTATGAAGTGCACGAAGAACTTCTTAATATGTATAATATTCATGGCACAACTACTGGTACAGATATTTTTAAAGGAGTTGAAATGGCCATTAATCAAAAGAACCTTCGATGTAAAAACTTGAAATGTATTACAACTGATGGAGGCAAAAACATGAGTGGGAAAGATAAAGGAGTGGTCGCTCTTGTATCAAAGGCTGTAGAAAATGACGGTGGTTCAAAACCATTAGTCTTACATTGTATCATTCATCAACAGTCTTTGTGCGGAAAATGTTTGGATATGTCTGACGTTCTGAAACCAGTCATATCAACTGTTAATTTTATCAGATCTTTTGGGCTGAATCCGACAATTCCGACAATTTATTGAAGAGATTGGAGAAACTGACTTACCTTATCCTATGCCGTACGCTGGCTTAGTTGTGGGAAAGTCCTTCAGCGCTTTTTGAACTTCGAGCAGTGATCGAAATTTTTTGAATGAAAAGCATCGCCCTCTTACTGAATTACAAAACAACGCATGGCTGTGGAAGTTAGCATTCTATGTTGATTTGACAAAACATGTGAACGAACTGAATTTGGGATTGCAAGGAGAAAACCAGCATCTTCCTGATTATACACTAATATCAAATCATTCCGGAAGAAATTGAGACTGTTTCAATCACAACTACGAAGTAAATGTTTTTCACATTTTAAAACATGTGAAATATTCAGCCACACTACTGGGACTGAGTTTCCTATCGATTTTTCAGAATCCTTTTGATACTGACATTGAAACCCTAGCCCCGGAACTTCAAATGGAAATGATTGATCTACAATGCAGTGATATAATTGAGAACAAATATCAAAACTCATCTTTGTTGGAATTTTATAAGAGTCTTCCACTGACACAATTTGATAATTTGCATAAATTTGCTCGTGGTCTGTTTTCTGTTTTGGTACTACTTATTTGTGTGAGAAAACCTTCTCCAAAATGAAGTACACAGAAAATGTTTACAGATCGAAATTAACTGATGAGCATCTTAAATCTCTTTTAATAATTGGTACAAGTAAAATTAGTCCACAACTACAAACTATTGTCAGTGGAAAATCTCAATTACATAAATCTCATTAGTATTTCATATGTCATTATGTTTGTTATAAGTTATGTGAAAATGTATAAAATGTTAGTTGGATTCATTTCAATAATTTGTTAGTTATTATATACTGAAGTTAAATTTTCTGCATATTATACATGTCTTTACTCATTACAATTCTGTGTTTCTTTATCCAACTTATCACAAAAACAATAACAATAAGTCTACAAGAATGTTATGAGTTAGCGGAGTTAGCCCATGACCATATCAATGTAGATGTCATATTAATAATTATTCAACATAAAAGGAGTTTTCAAGTATGCTAGCTCTCCGCGGGCCGGACAAAATCTGTCCGCGGGCCGGATGTGGCCCTCGGGCCGTCGTTTGGAGACCCCTGTTTTAGATGAATACCACAATGTTTGTGTATTTCTGTGGATCATTAAAAGGAAATGAGGTTTACATATATATAGGTACTCTTATTTCATTCAATATATTAGAACATTCTTTTAAAGTCAAGTCAAGTCGCTGGTTAAAAATGTAAAGTAACTTTTTTTCGTCGTTTTATTTTATATCAATCCTTAAATACGACAATTGGATTAAACTCATTTACACTATCTTGCCATTCTTTTATTACAAAATTTATGATAAGTACAAGAAACTATTATACAATGTTTAAAATTTATTTTAAAAAAATCGTGTATTTATTTATTTTACTAAGATTTTTTGTAAAAATACAAAACTTCCAAAAATATCGACTATTTAAATAAAGGCTGTAAAGTGGCGCTATCTATTCTTTCCGTATTTAATCAGATGATATAAAATTTAATATTACACAATAATTTTACATATTCTATAATAGTATCGTTTAATAACCAACAATTTTGTGCAAAAAAACAGTAAATGTATAGGCAGTTTGAATTTGACATTTGATGATGTCAACTTTATAGATAGTAACAAAGAATTATGGAAGTCCGGACCTGACCTACTATTCATTGCGCAAACTCCGCGGGGCCGATTCCCGCTGCCCTGCACGCCCAGACAATTTTGTTCTACAGCATTGGCCTTCCATATACCTTCAAACTTCCTTGTGTAGAACAGAATCAAAAATAGCTAATTGGACACAAAAGCCTCTATCGCAGCATTGTCGATGTTTGCCTATCGCTTTTTAAAAAGACAGGAAGAGATGGAAATCCCAGGTCGATAAATCAGGATCATTGTGAGGAGGTTAAATAGTGCCCAGTCACATTAAATAGCCCAAAATGCCACGCTTTTTCAATTCAACACCACAATTTTTTTATCTGCATCGATTTTAAAAAATACCTTCTTTTAAAGAATGGCCATAGTTTGTTGCTAAATATAAAGCAATCTGAGAAGTATTGTTGAAAGTATAGTACATATTATGCCTTTTAATGTTATTTTATTATCATATGATGACGATTTTTATTTATCTGAATTTTTGACGGCAATTTGTGTTGTGTTAATGTTATTTTTAAAGGATTTTTATTAGTCCCAAATTTTACCTAGTCGTTGCGCCGCTTTTATTCCCCAAAAATTTGGCAACCCTATGCCCAATGGATTGACGGACCTATTACTTCGACATCTTGCCGCTTCCTCCCTGCAAACTTTTGCCCTCAGAAACAAAAGTTTTATCTATATTTGTCATCACCTTGTATTGGTTTTGATTAGTCGCTGAACTGTGCAATTGGCCAAATTATTAAAGTTTTGAGTACAAAGTAGTTAGTTGATTAAGTTTTGAATTAGTATATGCCGCACGTGAAAGACATCTGGTAGAAGCAACCGGATGTTATATATCATATATCACAGTATACTTACACCGAATACACAGAGTATCCCAATCAAAAGTAACCGATTTTAAAAGCATCTACTTTTGATGAAAAAAAATTGTTCGTCGTACACGTAAAGTCGAACAAAACAAAACACAAAAACAAAACACAGGCTTCTAGCTGTTATATTTTGGAATACTAACGTTTAAAAACTAGACACCCTTAACTGGAATACCCTATTTCTAGGTGCTCACTAGTGCGCCAGGCCAAGTTCCGACCTGACCCACGCAATGTGTATATTACACGAAAGGTTTCATCGTATTTCCTCCCTATCATAACTTCGTTATCGTTCTACATAGAGGTATAAGATTGGGTATGTAAATTCTATTCTAATTACCTGTGAAAAAAAATTGTCAGGTAATTCTTGAGATATTCAATTTTGAAAATGGCCGTTTGACTGATTGACTGACTTATTGGCTTATTAAAATTAAGGAGAGCTTCGCGCGGGAGTAGAAACTTAAATTTAATATGTAAATAGATTTTAGGACACACACTACACTTGATCCTCTTATTAATCTTTCTCTTTCCACAGTTGCCCCTGTTTCTCAAACAGATCAAGCGTATTCTTTCTTTTCTTAATACTAAAAGATCGTCTGGGCTGGATGGCATACCAACAATCGTCTTAAAAAATGTGCTCCCAAGCTTGCACCTATCCTAACTCGCCTCTTTCAAATCTTTTACGACACGGGCATTTTACAGTGCTGGCACCCACGTTGTTTCTTCTACACATTACCGATCTTCTCTCTTCCACAATCAATTCCATTTATAGTTTTGCTGACGATAGTACCCTCCACTCTAGTATTTAATTTCTTAAGCCACCATGTAATTCTGATTTGGAAAACAAGCGCAGGTCAATGCAGATATCTCTCTTGCAAGACTTATCCTAGATTGGGGCGCCAAAAATCTTGTTCAGTTTAATGCCTCGAAAACACAGTCATGTTCGCTGTCGCGAAAAAAAGTCTGCCAATGCTCATCCGTTACATATGAGCGGCCAAGTTTTGCAGAACAAAGAGTCGTTTAATCTTGTCGGCGGTACTTTTGAGAATAACCTCAACTGGCACAAACACATTACATCCATAGCCTCGGCAGTTTCAAAAAAGCTTGGATTCCTCTTTCGAGCCAGAAAGTGTTTCTCTTCTTCAAACCTGTATACTCTGTATGTATCCGAAATCAGACCCTCTTAAGAATATTGTTCTTATGTCTGGGGAATGGCATCCCCTACAACACTTAGCATTCTGGACTCCATTTAAAGAAGAGGCGTTCGTCTTATTTATGATCCCACGCTCACAGAAAGGCTTCCTTTTCTTGCCCAACGTCGAGCTGTAGGGGATCTGTCGCTCTTCTATAGGTATTTTCACGGCTTCTCCTCAGAGGAGTTGGCCAGTATAATTCCTTCTCTGGCAGCTCCCAACAGAGCAACACGTAGTGCAAGTTTAATACATCCTTTTACAGTTCAGTTAGAGAGGCCCCGAACTTCCCGCTTTCTTCGTTCCTTCATCCTTAGAGTGTCAAGACTATGGAACCTGCTGCCCGCATAATCCCAAATTCCAATCTCCAAATATATAAGTCCCGTGTGAACAAACTCCCTCTCACCACACTTAAGACACCCATGTACGTTAGAACTTAGGCATCAGGCTTTGTGGACTATCCCAAGATAAAAAAATAAAGGAAAAATTCTGAAAACTGCACATTTTTACTCAAAACGATAATATTGTATATTTAGGGGGTGTTTAAGAAGTTTGCTATCTGATTGAACCTAAGGCTTCTGAGGTCAGAATTTAAAATGCAGACAGGATTTTTTTCACTAAATAAAAAAAATTGCTACATTTTACCTGTATGTTCCTTAAACCGGGCGCGGTTTAAGGAACATTAAAATGAGCAATTTTTGTACTTCATACTTAGTCTAAAATTTAAGTTATACCTACAGAGCAAGATACATTGAGAAAAAAGGCATAAGATACCCCCATTTTTTTCCATTCATTAAACTTAGAAAAAAGGTCCCACCAGCACAATAAAACAGGAGGTCCAAGTTCCTATCAAAAAATTTGAGCTCCAGGTTTAATAATCTAAAGGGTTAACATCCGCCATATTGAAAAACTCTTGTGTGACGTCAAAAGCGTCCATTTCGGCCATGTTGATTTTTGGGACAGTGCCGTAGAATTGGGGAAACGCTGCCTTTATACCGACGAACAAAATTTTATTTTCAAAAATATAAATGTAATTCAATTAAGTACTGAAATTAAAAATTAAAGGACAACACAATCATAGGCGTGCGCAATGGGGGGGCCGTGGCACCCCCACTGTCTGAAAATGATTTGTATTTAAAATATGAAAATTATTATTTGATAATGTTCGATTTAAAAATTACACGGAACGCACCTCCTCGAAAATGAGTTGGTAAAATCAAAATTAAGATCCACAATACCCAAGAACGTTTAGAAAATCTCCTGGCCATTTGTGAAAAGGAATTACCAAATATTATTAATACTGTGATAAACGAATTTAACAAAATTGTACCTTATGAAAAAGGAATGATTTTATAATAAAAATATATAATGTACTCGGTTTGTATGATTTTAAATATTTACCAAACATTCCTAAGAATTTATTCTTATTAATTTTTAATAATTAATTTTTAATAACAATGGATATATTTTATTCATAGTTTTTTTACTACATTATTATTATTATTATTATTATTTTTTGATTTCAAGCCCACGGTTTGCACCCTCTAAGGGAAACATTCATCATCCCAGATATCTTCAGATATCAAAAGGATTGAGCCGGGGAACCCTTTCCTTGTTTTCGGGCTCTAGGTTCTTTAGGTTCTGCTGTATTCCCCACAAATTTCCGGAGAGTCCGAGCGGTCGCAAGTAGCACTGCCTTTTGATAGCCTTTACAGATGTTCACCGAGGCCTAGTCCCTTGATGTTTTGTAAAGAGTTTTGGTATAATGCCAGTTGTTGTAAAATATGGGATCGTTTGGATGTTATTCTTCCCACTGTCCTTTTATTTGTGTTTCGGTTTTTTTTTTTTAATCTTGGGGACAGTACGAAGGTGATGCCTGTACAACGTACCGTGGGTGTTTTCAGTGTGGTGAGAGGGAGTTTGTTTTGGGACAAATTTTGGAATTGGGGGACGGAAGGGCGGGGGCATTATAGTCTTAACTCTAGGAATAAAGGAACGAAAAACGGGAAAATTCTGAACTGTAAAAGGATGCATAAAAGTTACTACGTTTGCCTTAGCTGCCAGGTTTCTGTATTTGGCCCCTTTTTTGTATTTCTCCCAGGTTGTTGTTGTTCAGGATAGATATAGATCGTGTTTTTTTCCCAACTTTATCCACTAATACAATATTGGTCTTTTGAGCAAAGTTTGGTTTTGGGACAGTTCTGTCCCATAAATTTAAATTCATTGTTTTCAGAATAGGTTCCGGAGTAATTATATGCAATTTTTCTTTAAGCTTTGCTTTCTGCCAATTATTGATGGATATCTTGGCTGCTGAATCGTGTCTTTCCTTATACTCTAGTGCAAATGCTTGGCAACCCCCGTTATATGCTGGGTTGTTCCGATGTTTGACATCCATAACTGCTCGTTCTCTATAGACGGGCTCATTTTTGCTTTGATAGTTTTCCAAATAACATGGTCCTGTATGGCCAAAAAGCCTTCACCTGGGAACATCTTTCCCGGCGTCAGCCAGTAGGACGCGAACTTGTCGACATTTTCCTGGTGATTCATTGGGGTGACGTCCATGAAGAGGCTTCCAACCAGGCTTGCACTTCTTCTGGTCTGTTTGATGACTTTTGGCATTATTATTATTATTTTATCTCGGCACCCACACCGCTTTACCCTGCGCACGCCTATGCGAGATGGCGTACATTTTCAATGGATTTACAATTAAATTTTTAAAAAATAAGAAAAAAAATTAAAATGAAAATACTGATGATATCTTGAAGATCTTTGATTAAAAATATCCAACTCCAAATCAGATACCGGAAGCCATGGAAAAATTAACTTTTTTTTTAGGAATTTATGAGGTTTTTTGTATTATTTCATAAATATAAAACTTGTCTCTAATCCTTAATTTATTTTATTTTAAAAACTAATTATGTTACTTTTAAAACTAGCTATTTATTTAGTTACGGACCATGCAGCATCTTGATTTGCAGAATAATAGCAAAATTTTCCACTTTGGCAATAAAATGAATTATTTTATGTAAAAAAAAAGTGAATACAGGTTTATTAAAAAACTAAACTTTATTTGTTTTACAACTACAACACTACAATACATTTATAATTCAAAATTAAATAAAAAAACAACTGAATTTTTACATTTTGAAATAGATATGGAAAAAGAAACATACTTAGTGGTATTATTTAATAATATTTTGTGGTAATACATTTAATATTTTAAAACAACAAATCATTTAAGCATTAAAAATCCTATTAATACAAACACAAAAATTTCATTTATAGTTTGTTGGGCCTTGCAAGATAAAACAAAGAATTAGATCCGTGTTCTTATTTGGTACTGAAAGTTTAACACACAAGTTCTTCATATCCCTTCTTTAAATCTAAACAAAAAAAATTCTTCAGTGCAAGGTGGTTTACATCAGTTAATTTTAAACTTTAAAGGAAATCAAAAATATAAATTATATTTTAAAACATGTCTTTTTCCATAATAAAAGTAATTGGTAGATAAGACCAAAAAAATTAAATACAATTAAAAATTAACTAACCCAAACTTAATAAATGTACAAAATAATGGGAAAAAAAAATTTAAAACAATTCTGGTAATTAATGCATATACCTAAAGTTGATCAGTTTAGGTATAACAAGTCAATATTGACTATTTACTTTTTACAACAAATAACTATAATTAAAATCACACAAAAATTTCAATTTACTTACTAATAACTGTGTAACTACATTCAGAGTTGTGAAAGTCACTGGTGGACTTAAAAACCGTGTTTGTGTTACCCCAGGTGTAATAATGCAAACTGAATGGAACTGCTACAATAAAAGAATATTTGTTATAATAGCATCATTAGGATAAATCATTTTTTTCATTTACCTTTTTATTAATCCCTTTTTTCCTTTTTGATCAGGATCTCATAATCACCGTTTTTGCAATTTTTCTGGAAGACATATAAAATCGTTTTTTTTTAACCTGTCCAACAAATAACAGAATCATGGGAAACACAACTTTTTTGTATTGCACACTAAGGATTAATTAAAACTAGAGACTAAACACTACCAAAAACAATATATAAAACAGTCAAAACCAAAAAAAATAAAATATCAACCTGTACACAAAATTTTCAACTTAAAAATAACCCCATATAAAAACTTCGACTTGTGGCAGACTCTGTCCACAGCTGAGAATGCTAGTAACTTTTAGAGTTACCAAGGGCCCCAACAAAGGACCCTTTTCACACCCTCCGTCTTGACTTTTTATCCCCATAGAATTAAATAAATTCTATGGTTCCTTTTCTCGACGATGTCAAACCCCTTTAGATTAATAGACTTGGTTGGTTTAAATACTGAATCTAAAGGGATTTCTAATTGAGGTTTTTTTAACTTGTATAAAATTGTTAAAATAAGCAACTTTTTAAATATTTTTTTTCAAGCACCCACAAATAACAAAGCTACATAAATTTATTTGAACGGGTGTCTAGTGCGGGCCTGGGCATGAAAAGATAGTTTCAGAGATAGTTTATTGTTATTTACGTTTGTTTTTTGTCTTGTTAATCACGCATTAGCAGTCGATTGTTTAACCGGAGGGGGGAGAATTTTAAATCATTGTTAAAAGGTGAAATGGCACAATGCAAAAGCAATTAATACGTGAATATGACCCTTATTTATGGAGAGGTCGTAATCTGCAACCGATGCTTCGAGATTGTAGCGACGGTTTCCCTTGCTGGCTCATTCTGGACCCAAGTATTTGGGGTTTGATCGGTTTAAGAAAAAAAAAACAAAGGAAAATCACCGACGGGTGCAATCAACGCCAGAAGACTTTCTGGGCGGTGACAACATAAGAAGAACCGTACAGAAACACTAACTGAATGGTTCCTTATTTTTCAGTATTTTGAAAAAGTTACTTAAAAGTTGTTTATTTTAATGAGTTTTATATCAGTAAAAAAAGACTGAACTTAAAAATCACCTTGTTTAATTAGGCCGTTTTGCCCAGTCAACAAAGAGTGAAAAAAATTTGGGCAGAACGGTCTAATTTTGATCTGAATATTTTAAGAGGCCAAATCTTCGTATGGGACTTTGCCCCATTTTACATAAGGTGTGGTGGAATTACAAGTCATTGTTAAACATCTGTGTTTATTCGATTTTTGTACAACACTCCCCAAGATGATTACAAAATTAGTCCAAATAATAAATGTATTAAGATATTAAAAAATTGCGGAGTCAAATGCATTTTTAGCATAAGAAATTTTACTAAAGTACAAACATATAATTTTATATGCAAATTTCCATTTGCATATTTTAATACTGTCTGAACAGGAAACAGGTGTTATCTATCAATCAATGGTATGACGACAAGAATGTGTATAGTTTTATTTTACTACATCTGAGATAATGCAAATGATAGGCACCTTTCTAAGTGCAAGAAAATATTACAGAGGCCTAGAAAGAAGACATTAGGGAATTTTCGTTTAACCATAATAGGTATTTTGGTAAAAGCGGGAGGATGGTCTTTCCAATTTTTATTGAGATTTAGGAAAATAGAATTTTCAAAATAAAATTTTTGATTATTTGTAACAGTAACAGTCAGAAATTTGTGCCACATAGATTTAATTTTTCCAGGAACACAACATTTTTAAATAAATATTTAAAAATTCCTAACAAAAAAATTTTTTGGGAATTTTTATATTAAAGCTTACATATCTTAACCTGGAGGGTTAAAGCAAGAAGCTAAAACGTTCACATTAGGAAAGAGAAAGCAACAGTCATTGCCATTGTATTTTCTTCACGGCGTACCTGATTCAAATAATCGGCAATCAGGTACGCTGTAAGGTTTTGCATAATAAAAATCCGGGTCTGGTTATAAGCTTTTTAACGAAATTTGTATACACGAAATATGGGGCAGAACTTTTGTCGGCGGAGGGCGCTACTTCACACGACGTACTCATTTAACGGGTTGCGCGGGAAGTATTCTGTTTCTAGGACTTTAATAAATACAACACAATTATTTATTAAATATTATTATATGAATAATAAAAAAAAAATAAAAACTCTATAATATAAAATTGTACATTTTTTTAAATGAAAACAGAATATTTTAATTTAATAATACTAGATAGTAACAAATATATTTGAAAATAAACGAAATTATACTATATATAAACATTTTTGAATAGAAAAAACCATAAATAGTAAAAATCATCTAACATTGGAGTTTTTCTCAATAGATGTAATCTTAGACCATATACCTGCTGGAGGTAGCCTTGCGTCTCGTCAGGGGCCGTCTATAAACTACGTCACACGAATTTCATGATTTTTTAACCCCACCGTTCCTGTCACAAATCATTACATTTGTGAGACGCCCTCCCCCCTAGTGTGACATCACATATTTTAAAATTTTGCATCTTCAAATAATCAAAACGGTCATTCGATTTTCATTAAAAATATTTTTTAATAGAATCAACATCAAATTAAATATTTTAAATAATTTGAACTTTTACATGTGATGTCACGAAGCTGACGATCCCCTCATACCCCTTGTCAAACAATGTCCCACTCCTCTACATCCCTCTCCCCTTACGAAGTGACGTAATTTATGGATGACCCCTCAGTGCGAACAAGGGTGCAAAATGCAAGAAAGACAGAAGAATCGTAGTACAACCTTCCTTTCTCGTTCCAAGGTGTTGATTGGTTGGTCCTTTTCGGCTGACCAATCAGCACGTGGGGCGAGATATAAAGGTTATACATCAATTTTCTTTCTTTTCCGCACACTTGTTCTGTGTAACGGAAGGCTGCCTTTGGTATTCTAAGGATTGTGATGTTTTTTAAGAACCCTCTAGATGGGCCCTTATGAGCATCAGATCCGTTTTTATT
>JAHBCN010020988.1:0-14511 GCA_019359885.1 Listronotus oregonensis | reverse complement strand
TGAAATTTTTTTGCCTACGGGCACAATTTCAGGTGTAGATATAAAAATTTTTAATTTTTTCCCGTTTTTTTTAAAACCCATTTTTAAAAAAAATTTAACGCAACCTACATAAAACTTTTTGTTTCTTCTTTTTTTCTCTTTTCTTTTTTTGTTTTATTTGGGGAAAATTTCTTTAGGGCCAAAAAAGGTTTTTAAAAAACCATTTCGGTTTCCCCCCGGGGGGAAACCCATTTGGGGGCCCCTAAAAAAAATTTTTTTCCACCCCCTTTTTAAAAATTTTTAAAATATTTAATGTAAAAAATTATTTTTTCATAGTGCCCGGGTAAAAAGGGGACTTCAACTTATATTTTGGGTAATAGGTCCCTTTAATTAAAAATAATACAACATAATATGAACGTATTACATAACACGTATAATATAACATTTTTAATTATTAACCTATTACTATAAAAAAACTTTAACTTTAATTTTTTTAAATTAATTTTATTAAAAAATTTTAAAATTTAAATTTAAAAAAAAATGGAGCGAGCCTTGGCCTTTTTTTCTTTGGCGCCCTGGGGCCTTATTTCCTCCGGACCCCCGGGTAGCTACCCACTAAAACCTACATTAAATTTGGTCCAGGGATGCAAAGATTTTTTTTTTTTGATCCTAAATAAGGTAACTTAAAAATATCTTTTTTTAAAAAGGTAATTTTATCTATTTGTGTCATTGTAATTAAGACAAACAAGTACACAATGACATAGTAAAGTCTACATTAAGGGAAACAAAATTTTTAAAAAATGCGTTTAATAATCATTTACCCTTTTTTTTATTAGAAAATTTGATCTTTTCAATTAAACGTTTTTTTTTTAATTTTAAGGGGTTTTCTTTTAGACAAACATTTTTAAATAATATTTATGAATCCCATTTATAAAACAAATAAACCATCTTAATTGACCAAATTTTTTCTTTTTTTTGAAAAACCAATGCTGCAAAAAAGGGCTGGAGTGAACATTGTCAAAACTAAGAGGTTTTTTGTAGGGTTTGGGGTTTATATTTTTTGCGAGAGATTAACTTACAAAAAATAAGCAAAAAAAATCAATATCTTATACATCTGAAATTTTTTTTGGGGGCCCAAAAAATTACATTTTTTTTTTCCTAATCCCTTTTTTTTTATTTTTTTCATAACAATCCTATTTTTGGGAAATTTTTTTTGAAACAAATGAACTTTTTGACAGATAATGCAAAGCACTTTAAACTATTTTTATTTTTGTTAATTAATACCAAAATCAAGTTTTAAAAAAAAACTATTTTTTAAAAAAATTACATACCCGCATACTTTTTATGTCACACTATATAAAAAAAAAATTACCTGTGACGAATCCATGATGGCCTTGGGTAACAATTCGTCAAGGGAAACCCTATCCTTCGAAAACCTATTTAATATTCTGCCGCTCGGATTGGTGTCAAAGAATCGCATAGTCGCCCTTATAAATTAGCGAAAATGCTATCGTGTAATTTTTTAAATTAATCATGGTCTTTTAAAACAACATTGATCCAATAGACCAATGATGAATAAAGAGATCAAAAATTGTTCCATAAACGTAAAGGGAAAAGTTCTTTTTCCCAGTTAACATAAAAAAGGCGGGTGCCGGAGTTACCGCCACAACCCCCTTGTAGGGTTTAAAATTAATTGCCATTTGCAACACTAATTTTTCCCGGGGTAAAATTTTAAAATCTTCAACTTTGCCCCAAAAAAGCAACGAAATAATCAGTGCCCATGACTGCACCTAAAAAGTTTTTTTTTTTAAAAATTTAAAAATTTGAAAAAGTCTAAAAAAAAATAGCAGTAGAAGGAAATTTTTAAAAACGCAATATTGACACTAATCAAAAAAAATTTGATGCTTTCAAAAAAACCCAAAAAAAAGTTCTATTTAAAAAAAATTAATTTGGTGTCGTATTTCTTTTATTTGAGTTTAAATTATTTTCTTACAGAGAGTAATTCCTGAGAAAGTGTATATACGGTTTCCCAAAATGGAGTACCTTAAGGTCAACTTAGAAAAACCTATTAAAATATTCCTTTAAGGGGTTACTAACATATACAAAGTGTTTCATATGAATGGGCCAAAATTTGTATTGCCTGTATTTTCCTTATTACTTATCCTTTTCGTTTTAAATTTTAAAGTTTTTTACAGTAGTATAACCCTTTTAGAAATACAGGTCGAAAAATTGAGGTCCGGGCTGAAAATTTGAATAAAAAGTATTTTTTAAAAAAAAACACAATGTATAAACATTTTTCCGGAATGTTAAGATGACAATTAAATTTCCCCTTTTTGATGTAATTTAAAAAAGGTACTAAAAAGTTTTTGGGGACAGGTTAAAAAAAAAATTATGACACAACAAAATTTAAATGGGGTTTAAAAATTTTATCCTTTTTTTCTACATTTTTTTAACATAATCAAATTTACTTTTTAAAGGGTTTTTTATATCTTCGTGAAATTTTTGAATGCAAACATTTACCTTGTCAAAATATTCAAAAGGGGAAAAAAAAGAAAAAAAACCAGGTCCGGGCTGAAAAAACTGGGTAAAAAATTATATTTGGTCAATGTTTAAAAAAAATTAAAAGAATTTGATTATGTTTGGAAATCTGAAAAGGAAAGGAATAAATTTTAAATGTGGCCCTTTAGTCTTTTTTTCATTTAAAAGGGGAAATTTTAAATTTTTTTTTTTAAAAATTTAAAAAAAAATTTTTTTTCAGGGGTTTTTTTTTTAAAAAAAATTTTTTTTCCCCTTTTTTTTAGTCCGGACCTGGATTTTTCTTTTTTTTGCCCTTTTTATTTCTGAAAGGTTATAAAAACTATAAAAAATTTTAAAAAAATTTGGGGGAAGTAAAAAAAAAAAAAGCAGGTAATACAAATTTTGCCTTTTGAAAACATTTTTTTTAGTAACCGCAAAAAATAATTTTAAATGTGTTTTTAAAATTGATTTAAAAACTTTTATTCTGATAAATGTACACAAATCATCCTGTATATTTTTTTAGATTCTAAAGAAAAAACACAAAAAGGTTGTTTAAATTTTTTTTTAAAATTGGGAAAAAATTATTTAAAAAAAATTTTTTTTAAAAGGTTCTTTTTTTAAAAAATTTAAAAAAAAAAAAAAAACCTATACAGAAAATCCCCCAAAAAAGTTTTTTAATATGTAATACAATACAGTTATTTTCCCTTAAAAAAATTTTAAAAAATTTAAAAAATACAAAAGGGTATTATTTAATAGCTTCCCTTTTAGCTAAAAAAAAAATCCCCAAAAACAACAAAAACAAAAAATAAGTTTCCTCCCGCCGAAAATTTTTTAAAAAAAAAAGGGTCCCCTTTTACTTTCCCCTTTGAAGACTCTTCTTGAATGTCTTTCATATTTATTTCTCTTCTTCCTACAAATTACAAAAATTTTTTTTTAAACCCGACGACAAAAATTTTATATTTACGAATTTTTTGGGGAAAAATTTAAAAAAAAAGTACGAGGGGGGTTTTAAAAAAATCCGTGCAAAGTCCGAGAGATGGCACCCCGGCGCGTATCGAGGCCATGTTAAGTTAGTAGCATCTGTTGAATGACCGCACACCAAGTGTCAGCCATATTGGTCTATTTCTTTGTGTTTGGCTTTCGTGTGAATCAAGGCAGTCGAGTGATTTTCAAGAAAGGGGCGAAAAAGAATTTCGTGTGGTGATTAAACATTACTTTATGAAAGGTAAAACGCCTCAGGAGACTAAAGAGAAGTTTTGATAAACATTATGGTGACTCTGCACCTTCGATTAAAACAGTTTACAAGTGGTTTAAAAATTTTTGGGACTGGCTATATAACCCGGCCCTGAACGTTCTGGACGGCCTGTGGAGTTCACGACTCCAGAAATCATTGATCAAATCCATGATATGGTGATGGATGACAAGAGAGTTAAGGTACGTGAGATTGCTAGTGCTCTGGTCATCTCGACTGAACGGGTACATAATATTTTACATGAACATTTGGACATGAGAAAGCTATCCGCAAGATGCTCACGCTTGACCAAAAACGGAATCGTGTGAAGTGTTGAAAGGATGGTTTGCAGCTTTTTTAGAAAAACCCGGGGAGGTCTTTATGCGTCGTTTTGTCACTGTGGATGAGACATGGATTCATTACTATACCCCTAAGACCAAACAACAATCTAAGCAATGGGTTCCCAAAGGGGGAATCTGCACCAAAAAGGGGAAGACCCCTTCGGCCGGAAAGGTTATGGCGACTGTTTTTTGGGGGAATTCGCAGGGGATAATCCTCATCGACTATCTGGAAAAGGGTCAAACCATTACAGGTGTATATTATTCATCAAATTTGGGCCGTTTGAAAACCGAGCTGCAAAAAAAACGCCCACGGTTTGGGCCCCCAAAAAAGTTTTTTTCCATCACGACAACGCACCAGCACACACCTCATCAGTTGTGGTCGCAAAATTAATGGAAAGCCAAAAAGGGGGGACTATTAAAAAAAAAAATTTAAAACAGGTAAGTAGTTTTTATTTTTTCAGGATTTTTTCAAAACCCACCTCGTAAATATACTGTCCACTCGTGACTTTAAACATTATAGACGAGGTTTTGGGGAACTTTTTGCCAGCTGTCACCTTTCCGTAGTTAAATTTTAAAGGGGCCCGGGGATTTTTTTTTTTTTAAGTTAAAAAAAAAAAATTTGATACGTAATTTGGGTAAATAATATAAGTATGTTTTGGTGTTTTTACTTGTTTCGAATCCTTTCAATTTCTTACCTCTTCAATCTCGTCATTTTTCCCGATAACATTGCCTCCGGGAAAGCTTAATTCACTCATGGCACTTGCAAGAGACTTTATACTTCTAACCGACATTTTTTTTATCTTTTTCCCCTTTTTAACTCCCTTTGGGGGCCCCTTCCTCAGTATTTTCAGGCTCGGCAGTTAAAAAAGTTTTGCATAAAGATTGTCGCTTTCAGAAAGTTTTTTTTAAAAGTACCTTCGTTTTCAATTCCCGAAAAAAAAAAAAAAAAAAAAAAAAAAAAAATTTTTAAATTTTAAAAAAATATAAAATTTTATTTTTGAATGAAATTCTGGTACTAATATTTTTTTTTTTAAATATAGAAAGTATACATACTTTTTTAAAATAATAATGTTATCGGCGTTTTTTTTAAAAGATGAACCTGATGAGTAACCAAAATTTTGTTTTATTGTAGAGGTAGCCATTAATACAATGTTCATATAACTTTTTGGGGTACAGGGTATCTACAGCAGAGAAAGGTCGTCGAGAAGATAAATATCTGCATCGCGGTAGATTGCTCTGGCTAGGTTTATACGGGCTTTTTTGGCCTCCACTTAATGATGTACCTAAAAAAAAAATTTTTTTTTATTAAGACTTTAAAAAAGATTTTTGCTAATAGTCCCAAAAAAAACCTACAAATATTAAACAATATATTGTAGGTAATCTTTAATTAGGAAAATTTTGTGTGCAACGTATCAAAGGGATATTTCTTTTATTGTTAACAATTTTAAAAATTTTATTTTAAAAAGGGTTTTTGGAAAATTTTAAAATTAGGTATCCATTTATAATATATTACCTACGTTATTTAAAAATTGTTACCCTCTCTCCTACAATAGTCAAATCTCCATTGGAAAACTGTTCGAAATCTTTTTCCAGTTCACAAGCTTTAACAACATCTTGATATTTCTTTTTATCATATTCAGCACCAAACAAAATATTTTGGCGTACAGTAGCAGCAAATACCCAGGATTCCTGCGAGGCATACGATATCGTACCATTGACTCCAATTTTTCCACCCATAACAACCAATTCACCTAAGATGTAAAATAGTAAATAATTATTTAAAAAAAAGACAAAACAAAAAAAATAGATTTTCATTTATACAAGTATTTTTCTTACTATCAGACATAAAAAATCCACTAAACTTAAGGAGGCAGCAGTATTTTTAAAAGTATATTTATTTTTTAAAAATGCTTAAACCCTTTTTCATTTTTTATTTAAATGAATTTTAAAAACTTTTAATGGCGTACTACTTATTTATTGATTTAATAAGAAACACAGAAAAATCAAATTAAAGTAATTACTAATTTTACCATTTTGAATTTGTCCCTTCAAAACTTTTTTTATAATCTTTTACATACACGCCCAAATTATTGCAAGCATGCAACTTGCAGATCGCATGAGACAGAACAAAGAAAAAAAACCTCCAAAAAACCCAAAAAAATTTAAAAAATTAAAAAAACCTAACTACGTTTCGGTGGCAAGATGAACTTAAATAAAAAAAATAAAATTGAATATTAAATTGTTGATAAATTTTGGTTTAAAATTCAGGAAATTCTAGGAGCTTTTTAATATTTATGACGTTTTGTCATAGAATGACAAATATATAATAAATACAAAAATATTAATGACAAAATGTCATAAATATTAAAAAACTCTTGAGATGGTAAGTGGTGGAGAGATAAAATAACATTTGTAACTAAAATATGTAATTTTAACCTATAAACACAAATCAAAATTTTAAAAAAATGATAACTAGAGTACTTAGGCAGATATCAAAAAAATTAACAACCAGTATTTAAAAAAAGTAAAGCTTGCAGACCTCTATTTACACAAACAATTTTTTTATTAAATGACCTCTAAAATTACAACCAAAAAATTTGTATGTACGTCATTAGGGACCACCATGTATAGTTCTACATGTTTTGAAGTAAATGTACAGAAATTTAATAATAACTTACCTAACAGAGTCTGGAGCAATGTACTCTTTCCACTTCCAACGGGTCCAATAACCCCAATCAACTCTCCCCTGCTAATATTAATATTAATATTTTCCAAGGCATTTTCAGAAAGCGCTGCATTCCACTTAACTGTTAAATCTTGTAGGCTAATTATGTATTTATCCGATAGGTAGTCGTTGTTATTTTGGGGTCCGCTTAGCGACTCGTATTCCTCGTTTAACATCATTTCTTCTAAACGTTTAATGCCAATTACTAGTTCTGCTATTTCTGTAATACCGCGGACGAACATTTGAGACATGGTTTGAGAAACTATGTTGAGATAGGACATAATCACGAAGACCTACGAAGTAGAGTTTAAATAATGTTTAATGCTAAAGTTACGCTGAAAGGCTAAGTACAGAGTCAGCCAGTGAAAAGTAAAAAGCGCCATATTTGAATTTGAATAATGAGTATGTTTAGTCTTACGTACATAAATTTTAATTTATTTTTTTACCTTTGATGCCGTGATTTGTTGATCGGTAAGGGCAACAGTAAGAAGAGTAGCAAACAAGGCCAACCTAGTAGTGAACATATTGAAAGCCATGTATAAGCCTCTAACGTAAGATGATTTGGTAATAATCTTTATTTCAGCTTTTCTAGCAAAACGAATAAGTTTAGCAAATGGTTTTTCCCACGCGTACATCTTGATCACTTGAATACCGGATAGGATTTCGTCCATAAGTCGTACCCTTTCGTCGGTTTTTAATGCAGTAGCTTTACGATATATTGCTGATAACCTTCCAGTGTACCCTTAAAAAGAAATTGGCTTAAAAAAAGTAATTAATAAACACATTTCTAGTAATGTTAATAAACCTATCAGAGTGGCATAGGAAAGTCCAATATACACTTTTGGGTGCGGATGTACACCAATATTACCAAATATAGTCTTTCCGAAGGAGAATAACGGCGGAAAATTTAATTTGCCGACTTATTAAATTTTGGTCTTCTTAACCATACAAAATTTAAATAAAGGTTATTTTGTAAAACAAAAGAAACTGGTCTCTTCTTTAAATAATCACCAGAACAAAGCCTAGATGAAAACGTGTTTTTTCTAAGTAAATGAAAAACAAAACGTGATATGTTTATTTTAACCTCCTTTAAATCTAGAAGTACTGATTGATTTTAGCCATGATACTTGATCTTGTACATACATTTGCAGTTTGCATTTGTGTTTTTTAAATCGAGCCGTAAAAAATAATTTCCGAAAAATTCCCAAATTAAGATTATGCCTTTTAATATTTTACCGTAACTCATTTTTATAACCTTTTATAATGAGCCCCAAAATTCTTGTATAGGTACCTAGTTCCCTAAAACGATTGAAGCTTTATTCTGTTAACTACACTTTTTTACAAACAAGTAAATTAACGTATTCATACAGTTTTCAAAACCTTAATTTAAAAATAAGTTCTAATTTTTAAACACTAACAGCCCCATTTTCCGTGGTGAAGAATTATGGGGATGAATTATTAACCTAAATTCCTCTATAATACCGTTAGATGGCTGTACTTGACATCAGTTTTAGTACTATGTGTTAACCTCAATTTTGTATCAATTTTTTTGCGCCAATATCTTACACGGGTCCACAAAAAAAATGATGCTTGCTGGTTGTCAGACTAAGATTTTTTTGAGTATTTTTTCCGCTAAACATGAATCTGAAGTCAAAATTGTTGGTCAAACAGCAAAAAAAATCCAGAAAAACACAAAAAACCAATATGGTACATTTTCCCACAGAAACCTGCTATAACGGAATGTTTGGACTACGACTATATAAACTATCAAAGATACAAAAAATTTCATAAAACTTTTTAAATTGTTTATACAGGGTTATCCAAATTAAGTGTCCACCATTGGTAACTTTGTTATTAGTGAAAATACAAAGTTGTTTAAATTAGCAAACTAGTAGCATTTTTAACGCTGGTAAAAAGGAGAAATAGAAAAAAACAATTGAGAAACGTATTTTTGAGTTTTTCAGTAAAATAACATTTTTTTTAAATGGAAACCCCTGTATATTATATTTTTTTCTGTTAAAACATCAAATTTTAAACAAAAAAGTTTATAATGACTTTTCCGCTAGAGTCAAAAATAAAGTCAAAATAACGATAAATATTTTTAATTATTTGCAGTATTAAAATATTAAGACGGCTATGAAAACAACATGGCCTTCGCGATTTGACAGCATTAAGATAAGCGACAAATTGCTAAACTGGACATACTCGCAACTAGAAGGCTTTGGAAAACAATGATAAAATCAAATAATGTCAAACATTAGTGTGTTTGTCAAATACTTGTTTATAAGCTTTATTGTGCCAGTCATTAATTTAAAGAAAAATGTTCTCTCATGAAGAAAAGTGTGATATGTTAGAATGCTATTTAGTGTGCAGAAAATCCTCCTTGAGAGCAAGAGAATACTACAGTGAATTATATCCCGCTCGCATTCAACCGTATGAACGATATTTTCTGAGACTTTGACGAAAATTTAGGGGCAACGAAAATGTTTTTGCTAAAACAAGGGCAAAAAAAGAATCCATCATAAGCGAGGCCACGGAAATTGCAGTTATTGGATATTTCGAAGCTTATCCTGAGAATTCAATACCAGATATTCTCAAGGACTCTAATTTCAGTTATGGTACTGTTCAAAGGATTTTAAAAAAGTACAAATTTATTCCGTATAAGTACCGACCAGTTCAAATGCTTTTGGCAAGGGATCCAGCCAAAAGACTTGTTTTTTGCCATTGGTATCTTAACTTCTGTCGTCAAAATATAAATAACTTTCGCTACATTTTATGGACAGATAAATCAAATTTCTCAAACTCTGGAATGTTTAATAGAAAAAACCACCATTATTAGTCAAGAGAAAATCTTTTGTTAGTACATCCAAGAGGTCCACAAGTCCGTTTCAGTTTCAACGTTTGGTGAGGTATAATTGGTTCAAAAATTGTTGGTCCGTTCTTTTATGAGGGCACCCTAACTGGTGAAAGATATGTGGAATTTATGACAGAAATTCTGAATAATTTCTTAGACGAATTAGATCTTATAAGTAGACATCATCTGCATTTTCAGCAAGATGGCGCACCTGCCCACAATTCCAGAGGTACTTATCATTTTCTAAGTACTACTTTTAATGATCAGTGGATAGGAACAAATGGCCTAATCCAGTGGCCTCCCAGATCACCAGATCTAACCCTACTTGATTACTTCTTGTGGGGTTACTTAAAGAACCAAATTTACAAGCGAAGGTACGATAACGTCGACGCTTTAAAGACTGCAGTTAGGGAAAAGATAACCCAGATAGATTAAGACAGTTCGAGCAGTTGAAAAACGTGCCCAAAAATGTTTTGAAGAACAAGGTGGTGTTTTCGAGCATCTTCTTTAAAAAAAATGTGTTATTTTATTTTGTAAGATTATGAGTTGATGTTGAAAATAAAGTTTGTCGATACAATTTAATTGTTTCAGATTGGGGGCCATAACTTCAACAATTTGTAACCTAGGAGAAAAGTCATTATAAACTTTTTTGTTTAAAATTTGATGTTTTCACAAAAAAAAATATAATATACAGTTTCCATTAAAAAAAATGTTATTTTACTGAACAAATCAAAATAACGATTCTCAATGTTTTTTTTATTTCTCATTTTTACCAGCGTTAAAAATGCTACTAGTTTGCTAATTTAAACAACTTTGTATTTTCACTAATAACAAAATTACCAATGGTGGACACTTAATTTGGATAACCCTGTATAAAAAGTAATATACAGTTTTAATAAAATAAATAATAAAGGAGATATAAACGAAAATTTAATTTTGACAAAAAATTTCAGTCCAAAATAAAAAAAAACAGTTATTTTATTTATTTAAATCCCATAATCCCAAACACCCTAAAATTGGCAAAAAAAATCCAAAAATAAAAAAATCTAATTTTTTCCAGGGGTTTATTTTAAAAAATCCTAAAAATTCGGTTTTTGGAATATAACTCGAAAAATATTGCATTTAAGGAAAAAGATTATATAGCTTAAATTAAAGGTCTTGTAAAAATACATAGTTATGTCATGTCATATAAAGTGTTGTATATCTTTTTTAGTTTAAGAAAAATCTTCGAAACCAGGCGCTTAATCGTTTTAGACGCACCCGCGATCCTGTCCATTGGAATTACTATAAACAGTTAAGGAATGTTACAACAAATGCTATAAGGGCTGAAAAAAGGGCATATTTAAATCAAAAATTTCAAAACAGTACCCCTAGAGAGAAATGGGCTGAATTAAAAAAATTAAACATACTTAAAAATAAAAATAAGAAAATTCCGGTCGGCCTAAAAATGTCAATGAATTAAATATTTTTTTTCTCAAATAGCACAAAATAATAATAAACCTAAGCAAAATTTGTTAGATTTTTTATGAGAATAATTTATTGTTCAACGAAACTTTTTCATTTTCCCAAATTAATGAAGAACTAACCTATAAGATTATTCTTAATATTAAGTCCAAGGCTTTTGGGGCTGATAACTTAAACATTACCCTAATCTCTTTATGCTGTCCTTTCTTAATTCCATATATAACTCATATTATTAATAGTTGTCTTATAAACTCTTACTTTCCCAAAAACTGAAACTTGCCAATGTTTTACCATTGGCTAAAGTGAATAACCCTACAGAATTTAATCAGCTGCGTTCAATATCAATTTTGCCAACCTTTTCCAAAATATTGAGAAAGTTATAGAGTTACAGATCTCCTGTTATGTTTATGGATTTCACGTTATTCCGCCTAAACAATCAGGTTTTAGAGTGGGGTATGGTTGCTCCACTGCACTTTCTGATATTATGGATGATGTAGTTACTGCATTAGATGTGGGCGAGGTAACTGTTTTGGTGCTATTAGATTACACCAAGGCATTTGATATGATTGACCACAACGTTATGGTATCTATTTTAAAGTACATTGGTTTTGAGCAGTCTGCAACTGCATTAATTTCTTCGTTTTTATCGGATAGAGAACAGCGGGTTTGTCTTGACGGTAACGTGTCTGAATTATTAGCTGTCAAATCGGGGGTACCTCAGGGCAGTATACTTGGTCCACTTTTATTTAATATTTATACTTCCAACTTAGTAAAATCTCTTAAACACTGTAAATATCATCTTTATGCAGATGATACTCAAATATATGCTTCATTTAAGCCAAGTCCTGCCGAAATTATGACCAATCAAATAAACATTGACTTAGATAAACTTCTGCGGCGCTCGGAGGATCATTTGTTAAAAATAAATCCAACTAAATCAACCGCTATACTTTTTTGCAACGATAGCTGCAGAAACCAATTGCAGGAAACTATTAAACTTAAACTAGGTGACAATATAATTCCGTTTAAAACCTCTGTAAAAAACTTAGGCCTAACTATAGATAACAAATTAAAATTTAATGAACATACTACTTTGTGTTTAAGAAGGGCATATTCAATGTTAAAAATAATTTACTCGCATAGATTTTATCTTTCAGTAAAAACTAAAGCCATGCTTTGTGAAGCGCTGGTATTATCCCATTTTAATTTTGCTGATCATTTGTACGGTCCTTTTTTGGATAGTCTGGATATAAAAAGAATTCAGAGAGCTCAAAATTCTTGCCTCAGACTGATATTTGGAATCAGACGTAGGCAAAAAATTTTCCCACAAATTACCCGAATTGGGGTGGTTTAACATGGAGCGGCGGCGTACCTTGCATTCCTTAGTATTTTTTTACAAAATTTTAAAATTTAAATGCCCTCCTTACTTGTGTCAAAAAATAAAATATAGGACTGATATTCATAATTTGAATATTCGTAGGTTAAATTTACTTACAATACCATCACATAATAGAGAAACATTTAAAAAATCATTCTCCTACCAAATTGCTTTGCTAATAAATAAATTTAAGGTTATGGAATTTTCCTCGTCAGTAGCCTCGTTTAAGAAAAAAATGCGATCCACTTTGCTGACAAATTAGAATACATTACACCCGTATTACCCTCCCCATCCTCCTTTTCCCTTAATTCTTCTTCTTTCTCTTTGTCTATCCTTTCACTTCTCTTCTTTATCTCTGTCTTTCTATCTCTTTCTATTTACCACTCTTTTTAAGTTTTCTTACCATTTAATAAAATAGTTATAAATTTATATGTTTTTTGGGTTCTAGCAGCTGCTTCTATATGGGGCAAGCTGATGTAGCCCTTTTTTTCCAAACAATTTTTTTTATTGTAAATTGTATGAATATGTGTTTTTTTTTTGGAATAAAAACCATTTATTATTATTATTATTATTAGTTTTGGAGATATTGACGTTTTAAATTAAAAAAAAAAATCGTTAATATCTGAAATTATGCCTTTTCTCGATTTTATGCTGTTTGACCCCAATTTTGACTTCAGATTCGTATTCAACAGAAAAAAATACACCACTTTTTTTGTGGACCTGTGTTATTAGCCGATCTTTACGTCGGTGGTTAATATAACGGCTTAAGAATAGAACACTAAGTTTTTTTAATATTGCGAAGAATTTTACATACTAGACCAGTGAACTTTTTAGAAAAAAAAATATTTTATTTCATAAATGTGGACAAGCATAGAAGCATGAAATTTGAAATAGATGTTTATTTTTTCCATGGTTTTCATACCACAATATTTAAAATTTGTTATTGTTATTAAAGTTTTATACTGCCTATTTGTTATGCTGATTTCGTGCCGAAAAATAATATCGCTGCACATGCAATTTGCGAACAAAATGCACGAAACAAAAAAGTTTCTACAAACCATTTCTTAAATTGCAAATTTTCATTCGCAAAAAAAGATACATTAAGAAAACCAAAACATCCATCCAACATTTCATGCGTATCAGTATTATTTACATATATAAATAATAAAATATAATTTTTTCTTAAAACTTTACCGCCCTATAGTCCAGAAGGTTAAACAATTCAGGACATATATCTCTAGAACTTTTATCGTATTTTTATTCAAGGACTGCATCAGTGAAATTTTTCGCCATATTAGACACCCCGTATAAAAGGCAGTAAACGCATAGATTAACCATTGACAGGAGGTATCCAATGTCTTAATTGTTTATAATTTTTGTCGTTTTGATAACACTTATGACTGTTAGGATTAGTTACAACTTTAACCAACAAATTATCAGATTGCCAAAACAATTTATTTGTTTCATTTTGTGGTCCTTACCACGTTTCTGACAATATATTTCAATTATTAAAAGTATAATCTGTACTTACCTTGAATAGGTACAATTAGAAATACAGTTGAGATACCCAAAAGTCCTGCCCAACCTACATCCATAAACATTAGATAGGAAATTATAATTGTTACACAAGGGGCCACCCACATATGATGAATAAAAATTGTAACCATATCAAATCTACTAACATCATTTGAAAGAAGATTTACTATTTTTCCGGAAGCAGTTTCACCAAGGGCAGTTCTACTCAATCTTAAAGCCTAAAAAATAAATGCGTTTCTACGTATGATGCATTTAAATTAAAAATTTGTTTCAAATTGTTTTTATAAGAAGATGCTCTGAGTAAAAACGAATCTTAAAGTACCATTTGGGATACTACTAGCCAAGAATGCCGAGAATACAGATCTAGGGGCACCGGACGTCCTAAAACTAAAACGATTGTGAATAAGTCGTATCAAGAACACAAAAAGGTAGTCGGGATGAAGGTATACCACTAAATAGGAAGTTTTAAGTTATTTTTTATCCTTT
>JAHBCN010020987.1:0-14543 GCA_019359885.1 Listronotus oregonensis | reverse complement strand
AAAAATCCAAAAGTTAATGTCCCGTAAAATTCCTTCAGGTGTTATAGTTTTTGAGATATTGACGTATAAAATTTTCTTTGGCCTAAATATTAGGTATGGAACAAGATATCGAGATACGGTTTTCGCAAGCTTGTTTAGGCATTATTTAGCTACTTTTTCATGAATAAAAAATTATACCAACGCATCTAATTTTTTTGAGAAAACCGTTTCTGTCAGAATTTCGAAAAAAAGCCCTCTAGCGGCGACATTTGAAACTAACAAAACTTCAAATATTGTAAAATTTATAGGCCAAGAATAGCTTTTTTTAACTATCCCAAGCTTGTTAAAATCGGCTTAGCCGTTTTGAAGATAAAGAGTGTTTTTTACGAAAATCTTTAAATACCCCCCACAACTTTATTTTTAGAGATACAGCAAAAATTGCCAAACTAAAAAGGTTCAAATTATCCTCGACTTTAAAAGTCAGGTATTTTTTTGTTAGCTTAATATAGCAAAATTCACAGAAACATCACTCTTTTAGATTCATGATTGCAGTTACACCCCCTAGCGACCATTTCAGAAACTTGAAAATAATTTCCAGCTATTTCTCTTGACCACTTTTACTGAAAATATTTTTCCCCAACGCTGTGCGATAAACATTTTCAGAGATACAGACGGCGTCCTTTCTTATTTGGACACCCGGTACAAGAAAAAAGATTCTATATAAGTAAAGCGCTCACGAACCATTTAATAAATTGTTTTTTTTATTATTTTAATTTACCAAAATTATCCACTAGGCCATTTTAATTAAGAGGGAGGAAAAACAGGTGAACCAAAATGAATAGCGTTGGTCCAGAGAGTTAGTAACTATGGAAACACACAATTGACCAATAAAAAAGGTCCCTTTTTTTATTTGATTTTGTTTATGTCATACTTAAAATGGCCCCATAATGGAACACGCCAAATGCTTTGCAATATCAGCTTACACAAGCTTACACAGCTTACTTAAGTCGAGCGATGTTGCTACTTTTCTTTTCTTTTCGCAGCTAGATGTTTAGGTTCGACTGTGCCTAGGCATAATTTATTTTTAGTTATTATTAAGAAACATTTGATGTTGGTTGCATAGTATATAATATAGTTTTTTAAGCTAAGTTTGAAACTACGTCTGCTGGAAAATTTGGCTTCTGCATAACAAATGTAAAGCCAAGATAAATAGATATAAATAACTTCATTCGAGATGCACGAGAACAATACAATTAAACATGGTCGCACAGAGTACAATGTGCAATATACACCTTTTTAAGAAACAAAGTTTAACTTTATAACCAAATTCACTAAATTAATTAAGGATATTTATATTGGGATAAAAATGTAGAATGTAGGGGTTTTTAATTAAATCATACATAAAGTTATAAACATTTTAAATATGTTTTATTCGGTACACAAGAATACAATATTTTTTCTCTATACTAGGTTGGTTTTGTAAAAGAAGTTATTTACACTTAACATTTACCAATTGACTTTTTAATAATAATAATAATAATATTGATTTATTGTCTTATAAGTTTATACATCTTTTCGACGAAGCAGAATTAAATAAAACTATTATCAGAGTTGTCAAAGTACTCTCAAATAGTACTTCAAGTACAAGTACCAAGTTTATGCTTTTTTAAAAAGTACTTTACGTACAAGTACTCGGTAAAATGTACTTGCTTTTTCAAGTAAATTTAAAAAGTACTTGAGGTACTACCCAAGTATTTAACTTGAAGTAGAACAAAGTACTTGAAATAGTTGAAGTAAAACAAAGTACTTAAAATAGACCAGAGTAACTGAAGTAAATAAAAGTACTGGAGATAGTTTTACTTGTCAAACTTTTTTTTTAATAACATCAAGATAAATGATAGCCTAAAATAAATTAGCGCAAAAGAAAATGTATACTTTGATAATTTAACTATTTACCTTATCTGTAAAGTCTGTTATTGTGATGTATGTATTAAGACTTTTAGCAGAGTTATTTTTTTTTTGGAAAATTTTTCTGGTTTGGAGGTCCAATATAATTTTTTAATTCGATCCCAACACATTTTTTAATTTTTATTTTGAAACCTTATGACCTCCCAAAACTAGTTATTAACCCAATATTTTCTGCATTTTACCCTTTTAATAAATCATCTTTTTTCTTTAACAACAAACGTATGTCAAACTAATGCACGTACCCTAAAGTCATAAACCTTTAAGTATTATAAGTATTAATTAAAACAAGTTGGTTCCAAAAAAAAGATAATAACGTTGGTCGAAGAGCTTAAAAAACGGAAACTGGCAAGATATATAGATTGTGAAATAAAACTTTAAATACAGGTATTTTTAAGTGGTGTTAGAAACAAATAAAAAATATTTTCGAAAAATTTTTAAACTATTATTTATACAATATTTTGATGTTTTTTAAAAGTACCTATAATATTAAAGGTATTTAAAGATAATTGTAATTTGTGATAAATAAAGGTCGGGCGATCTTCGTGTTTTAACCTGTTTTCGCGATTATCTAACCTGAATAAATTGGCGTACTTGATTGATTTCTGTATAGTTCAAGTACTTCTTATTTACTTAAGGTACTTTTTTTACTTCAAGTACATCGTAATACTTCAAGTACTTAGAAAAATACTTCAAGTGCAGAAAAGTTAAATTTTACCTCAAGTACTTCAAGTTTTGACAGCTCTGACTATGATAATAACAAAGAATAATAGTAAATTATATATTATGTGGAAAAAAAACAATATAATGGTTCCATACAATAACCTAATTCTAAATTATCTTTAAAGTAGTCAGACATTACATAATAAGCCTTTCCATATAATAAGTTTTTGACGAACAACTTGAGTTTATGAAAACTACCTATATTTTTCTTACTAGCGGGTAAAATTTCTTTAAGTGATAAATTATTTTTTTTTACGAAAGTACAACATGCATTTGAAACATAAAGTCGAGAATTTTGTCTATTTTATGCTTGACTAACTAATGTCACTATTTTAAAAACATAGTTCATAATAACTGGTCTTTTATTTAACTGCATTTATATTCTAATGTATTGGAATTGTCCACATTTATTTAAAGAGGCTCAATATGAGCTTTTATATTATTGTTCGAATACCTCAGCCTTTCCGTACATGACAAACGTCAAACTAAGTGTTCGAATGGAAGCATCTAAAATACACAGTTTTATCTTCCTTAAAATTTTAAATCTAAATATTGTAAGTATCCTTCCGCTTAAACCGGCAGATAACT
This sequence comes from Listronotus oregonensis, assembly GCA_019359885.1. Taxonomy (NCBI): domain Eukaryota; kingdom Metazoa; phylum Arthropoda; class Insecta; order Coleoptera; family Curculionidae; genus Listronotus; species Listronotus oregonensis. The sequence goes on along the minus strand of JAHBCN010020987.1, from coordinate 11,288 downwards.
AATATTTCTTATTTAAATAACAAACTTTGTTTTTATTGCATTATTTTAGATTTGTGGACTATATTAAAAAAAAAGTAAAAAAATGATCTTTTTTAGCTTAAACTGGCCATTTTTACTTAATGGTTTAAAATAAGTGAATAAAATGTTTTATAATCTGTGTGTCAACTTTAAGTTTAACCATAACTAAAATATAATTATTCGGTTAAACTGAAAGTTGATCCTTATGGGTTGTCAAACTTTTTTGTCTCGCGGACCACTTGCCAAATGTTTCGGTTTTGGGTAAATCCCGTGCTTATCTTAAATTAAGTTTTTTTTTTAATTCATTGATGTTAAATGTACTTTAGACAGCTGATATGGTCTCTTTTCTGGTCCATTTTGTAATTATTGAGCTAGATCATTAAAACCTTGAAAAACAAAATGTTGTTTCTACGTGAAACGTTAATCTGCTATAAATGGTTGGACCTGTCCAAAACTCAACTGTTTTTATGTAAGAAAAAAATTGATAAAGGGTGTAAAACATAAAATTATATTTGCCTGGAATTTATTTTTATGCCTAATTTAATTAAATTTGGACATCGCATGGTCTAAAATATTTTTCTAGGTTTGTACCATATATTCGTTACGCTTAATTAAATACTTAGTATAAGGTTTGACCTAATTATATAATTATCTGTATTATTGTGTAACAAACATTTCTTTGTATATTTTATTTATATATAATTTAAAAACAAACTTTAGTTCAAGAAATACTGAAACCTAAAGTTAACAGTTGGAGCAAATTCCGCAACAATTTATATCAATGCACGTACTTCCACAAGATCCTGAATACGGTTTTTCACAGATAAATCTTAACACACTGTTACAGTCGTCAACCCTCCATAGACCTTTTGCGGCATTCAGTTGGTCATAAAAACCCCATCGTAAACAGTTGTCACTCGGAAAATAATTTGGTTCAAGTGGAGGATCATTCTGTCTCCAATCCGTATATATAACTTCCTTATCACTTTCTAACCAGTACCATTCTTGGGCCATTGAGTTGTTTTGATAAATACCACTAGTCCAGAACCATTCTAAAAGAATATATTATTGATTTACTAACACAAAATGTGTCTTACTTTTTATCGAAACACCTTTGTATTATAGTTATTATAGAGCTTTTAGAGAGAGAATTAATATACATATACAAAAACACTATTGTCAAAGAATATAAACCTCAATAAGAAGCGACATTATTCGAAGTCCCAAAATTTTTAGGAGGGGGCAAAGCTGTTTAACTGTCAACCCGCTGCCGGGAGCTATTAGTCCGGGATTACATGTTTCGTTTAGTGCTTTGTTAAGTTTTATGTGCTGTTTCATTCGTTTCGTTCAGTTTTGTGGATATCTTTAAAAAAAAAGCACTAAATGTGCATAGTAATTGTGATACTTGTAAAAATGATAGATCGAAATGCAAATTTTTAGATGTTAATTCTTTGTTAATATACAGTGTGGATCAGCCAAATGGAATAAATTCAATATTAAATAAATGGGGGCTTATTCGAAAAAATGCTCGGACATATCGATTGGTATTTTTAATTGCGCATTTTTTTCAACTAAAACTGTTTATACAGGGTGTGTCATGTGACGGTGGTCAGTATCAACTTTCTTAATTTAAATGCAACACCTTGTATATTATTCAATTTTTGTTTTTTTAAAGCATTCTAGACATATTTTATGTACAATGTCCTATACCTATCTTCAACTGTTTCGTAAATATTAAGCTTTTTCACGTTAATTGCATATATTGCTTTTGCATCTTTGCCACTTTCGTGAGGGTTACTTTTTGTGCATATACCTACTAGAGGCAGTCGAGTTACATCCTGCATAATTACCTTATAAGCATTAATTACCACTCCTAGAAATAGGGATAAGAAAGGTTATAAATATATCTAGAAAATATATTTTTAGGATGACTTCGGTTAGTTGAGCTTAAACTGTTGTAACTTTAGTTTTCGTTCCGGTTCCCCTCAAAAAAAAAAAAATAATAATAATTGTTACAATTTTCGAGTTTGGTGAAAAATAAAAAGTGTTTTAGTCAAGAAATATTGTTTTTTAAAAACATCATTCCTTCGGCCCGTATTGTAACTGCCGTGCCGCTCGGCTGTGCGGACAAGCGTGCGAAAGAGTAAGAAGAATAGCTATATAACATTTCTCTCGCGCCTTGTGCTGATTAATTGACGGAAGGGGTGTATACACCGCCGACAAATTAAGAGGGAGAGAGAGAGAGAGGTTATACACCTATTCTTGCTTCTCTCTCGCACGATTGTTCCCAAGGCTGCCTCTAGTAGGTATATGCACAAAAAGTAAATGTCAAGAAAGTGGCAAGCATGCAAGCACAATACATCTAAAAGCACCTAATATTTCCAAAATAGTTAAAAATAGGTATAGGACATTGTATGTAGATGAAGAATCCAAAAATTGACTAATATACAGGGCGTTGCATTTAAATTAGAAAAGTTAGTGTTGGCCACTATTACACGGCACACCCTGTATAAAAAGTATTTACTGAAAAAAATGCGCAACCAAAAATACCGATATACGTGTCCGTGTGTTTTTTCGAACACGCCCCCGTTTATTTATTCCATTTGGCTGATACACACTGTATTATAAAGCTTACGACACTACAAAAACATTCATGGAGCGTTGCAGCACCCTCCCGATTTGTTTATTAAATATGTTTATGTTTTGGAACATGCTTTTAAAACTAAGTTTGAAGATATTTGTATAAAACAGGAAGTTTCACATAAGCTCTTAAATGAAATTAAAAGAATAGAATTTACCCATCCATGCAATGATTTTTCAAAAATGTACATTATAAAATAATTTATTAGGCTTAAAATATTTTATACGATGAAATATACCAATCGTGATCTAAAGTACCAGGCAAAAGATACGAAAACTAAAAATTATATCACACATATATAATCAATTTATAGTCACGGTAACAAGTCGATGTAACTTTCAGATTTTGTCATTTCAATAAACTGTTTACCTTACTTACCTACTTAATTTTTTTTAAAAGTCACTATTTTTCATCTGACCTTGAACATTTAAGCTCTAGCCTTGGCATTTAGCCTTTAAATAACTAAAATTGTTTATTTTAGTGATGTTTCGAGCCACCTTGATTATCAAGTTCTTTTACTCTATTCTTTCCAATATCTCTACTGAGATTTTTTTCCAAATCATAAATATGCTCTCAAATTTACTTAATTTAATGGGGGACCCTCTTTTTATTAAAGCATGCTGTACATTGTATATTAATATATTCTTACTAAGACATTTTGTTGTTGTTACCAATATAGGAAATGCTAAATTACCTATATGTTTATGTAATAAAAAAATTAAATTACATTGTAGTTTTTTTTACAGTAGAAATGAAAGGATATACATTTATAGTAAAGGTAAGTATTAAGGTGTATAGGTACCGTTTTACAAAAAAAAACATCCCTCCACTGAATTTTTGACCCCAGGAACCCAACGAATCACATACATTAAAACTTTTTTCTCTTTTTCTTTAAAATGGGAGATTTACATCAAGAGTAATTACCGGAAGCAAAAAACTGTATACTATTCGTTTTTTCCAAAATGTTATACAGTCAAATTAGTTAGACGTAAAATGGATTACAAAATTTAATTCTGCATAGGTACTCAAAGACCTCAAAAACCATATATTAACACTTACCTACTTATTGTTTTATTGCAATTTTGAAGTAAATATTTCTTATGATTATTTTACATCTGTTCACACAAAAATTACATAATATTATTTTTTTTTTAAGAAAAATTGCAACATTTAATCCCCTATAAACATCACTTTGCCCAAAACTAATTTTTTTCAAAAATAATCTAATCTTTTTTGAGAATAACCAACCCTTAAAAGACTGCAAAAAAACTCCTTGAAAGGGACGATTTTCTAGGACTGCAATGTAGTCATACATATAAATTTTTTTCCCGTCTAAAACTGAATTTTTACCGATAATATTTCTCTCAGTGTACCCCCAAGCTGTTTAAGTGTCATTCCGTCTACACGTGACGTCAGAAATTTGTTTCCCATATAACCAATGCTATTGGGAACTATGTCGCTTCTTATTGAGGTTTATATTCTTTGCTATTGTCATCTAAGTGCTCTATTACGTGTTTGTGCAATAGAGTTGGGAAATACAGTGAAACATGAATCACCAGTGAATCGGTGATAGTGATTTTAAAATCACCGTGATTTTATGCAGTGATTTTAATCACTATTTAAAAACTAGTAAAATTATACAGAATAATATATATTTCGCATGAAACTTTAAAAATTTAACACAGTAACATACATTTTTGTATTTGAAGACAAATTAGCTTTTCCGCTTTTTGGTAATAATCTATAAAAATAAATTATATGCTACTTAGTTGTAACATGGTTGGTTATATACCTAAAAAAAATTAAAAATGCCTTTTGGGTAATATTAATTCTTTAAACATAAAATATACGTAAATAATACCAATCAAACAGGTCCTAACACTTCGCAGAAAAGAATAACCGCGCGATTGTTAAAACCGACCAATATTTATTAAATATTAAACTGTGAAAATCACCGTCACAGCCAACCGGTGAAAAATAATCGGCACGTAGCGATTCGAAATGCCGCGCTCGCCCAAGTTATTTGTTTCTGCATCGCTGTTTGCCGGGTTCACCATTTCACTTGACAGTGATTTTTCACCGTTTGATATTCATCGATCGGATCGCTGTAACCAGATCTGTAAAGGCTGCAAAAAAATATGCTTAATTGTTTTAGATGAATGTAGTCATACTTAATTTGTTCCCGTCTAAAACTGATTCTTACCAGTAAAAATTCACTGGTTGAAGTGTCATTCTCTATCACGGACGCCGGGAAATTTGTCCTATCACTGTGAATATATCGCATTTATCGATTTTTATTTTGCTAACACTATTGTGCAATCAATACATCAAAATATACAATAAGAATATTGACTGTAACAAAAAATAAACGGTAATAAGGAACAAAGTCATAAGAGCAATTTTATGACTGGTTATGGTTCTTAGGCCCAAATATGAAAAAATTAGAAGCTTGCGAACGGGGACAATTTGTCATTATTTTAAAATTTCAAAATATCTATGCAGTTGTCAAAAATACGCAGGAGCTCGGACAACAATACTTCAAATAAAGCCTGTATCTGGCGAAGTTCCAGTAAATGTGGTCATAGTTTAAAGAATATACAATATATTGTATATTCTTTAAACTCTGCCGTGGAGAAACGAAAAAGAGAATCAGGGCTGGGACTCTGTAAAAATATAAGGAAAGAGAATGTCAAAATAGGGATCACATGTTCTTGTTGCATTTAAAGGTAACTCATAAGTTTGTCACTGTTTTGAAAGAGATAGAGAAAAGGAATGTCAAAAAATTTGCTTACAGGATCGGGCCTCTCTGGCTGCCGTTGTTGAACCGTGAAAGATTGGTCAAGCTTTGGTGAACAACGAATAGTAGATATATGGTCGTAGCTTTAAGAGTAGTTTTTAGTTATTACTTAAAAATGGTTGGATATACATCACTAACCGAAACGTTGTGTACCAATTCACAAATAAAAACAATGAAAGCCTAAGATTTTAGTGCTATTAAAATTTAGTTTTTTGTTAAGTTGATAATGGTTTTATTGTAAATATTTTTAAATAAAAACAAGCGTGTGTCACATATTGAAACAAAAAGTACAGAGAGATTACGTCGACAAAGCAAAATTTCCCCACGCATGCAAACAAAAAGATGAGTTGGAGCCAGACAATTTTTTGCCACTGAAGACAATGAAAAAAAAATCATAACATAATTAAATTTAAATCAGCTGATATAGATACTCCACAGGCAGATAAAGATACAGATGAGCTTAATATTAGCACTGCAAAACAAAAAGTACTGAATTATTTAATGCAATTATATATAATATTATTATTGTTACCCGTAATACTTAGTAAGACCAAGCAGTTTTAACAATATTGTATTGTATTGTTTATTGGCTTTATAAAATATCCATTGTAGCCTTTTTGTATGGTGCATTTCGTATCATAAACTGTAAGAATTCATGAGAGAAATTAAATCCATTTGAGTGGGGTTGGAAGTTTACGAAACATAACTTAATGCCTATTCCTACTAACTAGTTGCCGGCATTACAGTCTTTGCTTTAACAGATGGTTTGTTAATGTTCAAACGCCTATTAACCGAATTGTGAGTGCAGAAAATTTGGTATTAAATGTTACATTTTTACAAAAGTAAATGCAAGCGATCTTAAAATCTCTGAGGAGGTCCTAAAGAAAGATATAGACCATGAAATAGATATTGCTCGTGATATATAATAGTTTTGAAGTGATTTTAATAAATTTTATTAAACATACCACACACGTTTGTCCTTATTTTAATAAGTATAACTACAAAAATTATTTACAATAAAACCATTATTAATTTAACAAAATTTTAAATAATTTTATTTTACATTATTAAACTATGTTTTATTAATAAAATTATTTTATTAAACCACTGTTTTCAAATAAATGTAAAATATACGTATGTTTTATAAAAAATAAAAATAATCAGCTATCAAAAGTTACAAACTTCCAAAAACGATATCTATTTCAAATTTTAAGCGAAATAATTTTAGCTGTGCTTATTTTAAAGATTTTAACATTAACTTTTTTTCTGAAGCAAGGCTTATTTATACCTATGGTGCCTCAGAAAAAAGTTACGGACACAAATCTAAAAAAAGAAAAAAATCTGTTTTTTTTAATATGTTTTTTTTGCTTATTTTACAATAAATTTGAAATTTTTAGTATGATGACAAATCAAACCATTTCTAAAAAAAGCAAGTCTGAATTTAACAGCAGTAATTTTCTTATAAAAAAAGGAAAGAATTTGTTTCTTATTTAATGTGATAGTCAATACCATAAATAATCAGATTAACCCCACGAAGATCACCTTGTTGTGTGTTATAAATTTTATATGTTTATAAAAGATAAGACAAATTAAAAAAGCCAGTCTTCATTGTAATTTAAATATGGGGTTGAAGGTTTATAATAAATGTCTTAAATAGACCCCTATTGGTTTACCACTGGAAGGTATAAGTACTTTATTTATTTTATTTTTAAATAAAGAATTAAAATAATATATAATAATTTAGCATAATAGGTATGATTCCTCTCTTAGTGGCTTTCAATAGAGTAACACAAAGTGCCACCACCCCCAAGAGCGTAAAGGATGTGGATCGTACTGCCTACAGAGATAATTTGTTTTTCTCTCAATGTCAAAATCTTCATGTTAATAAACCATCCCATCGTTTACCTTACTTAAAACACCCATGATGCGTGAGTACTTAGACTTTAAGCCTTCGTGAACGGTCCCAAGATAAAAAGAGAGATAGAAATTAAAAATATTTTACAGTAAACAAAAAACTTTAATTTTTAATGGAATGTAATACATGTAATAAATCTAATCTTTTATGTAAAACCAAAGATAATACTACTACGGATAAGATAAACCATTCAATGCTATATTTTTGATACCCCTAATGGACTTTGGCTAACGCGAGCCGATGTCCATCGAGAGATTTTCGCGCTATGCATTTCAATCCTTGAACAAAAGTTAAACAGTGTTGCCGGCAGGCCTTTACTATTGGCGTGATAAAACGCTACTAGAAAATACACAACCCGTTTAGCCGCCCGCTTTCGCTACTTCGTATTCCGAATAAGGTACAAGCGACAGACATTGGAAACGTCGCACATGGTTTCGTACCGACTTAATTTTATTCGCATTTACGGAAGCATTGATATCTCCGAACTGATTCAAAGCGCCCCATTTAAATGAACCATCTATCCGTAGTAGTATTATCTTTGATAGAAGAAGAATATTGCATTAAAAAATTGGGTATTCTCTTTAAAATGACAAAGTTTCTTTAAGTGTTCTTTAAATACTTCTAAAGTACCCTGTTAGTTTTTTGATAATATAAATATTTAAAAACCGTACCATTTGTTTCTCGAAGACGAGAAAATGTGTTATATAAATCAGAATTCTTTCCTTGACTATCAATTGTTACCAATTTCATTCCAAGTCTTCTGCACATACTTAAAGCTTGCAAAAATGTAGCCTGAAAATATGTTCATAAACTAAGTAAAGCGGTTATATTATTATATATATATATTATATTATTAATAATAAATATAGTTTGTGATAGAAATTTAAATGACGGTAAACACGCTAATACCTTTGATAAAACTGTGAGGAAAATATTTAAGGATAGATATTAATTTTTGTGGTGACAGTGCCGCGTTGTCCAAAACGACTCTCGTTATGGATCCAACACTCTTTGGTAACAAAGAAGCGGACAATTTTCTTTAATGGTCTCTTGCCTTTATAGAAAATAGAAAAAAACACAGTTTATTATTAACAACATATTTATGCGCTAAAATTCAAAGTGTTTATTATATCCGTGACAATATTAAAAACGCCTTAAAAAGCAACTGCACGCAGGTTGTTATAAGAAAAGGGTCTATTTAGTAACTTTACTGTTTTTAACAATATGTGAGGCCTAATATTAAAGAATTATTAAGTTATATTACATATGTTTAAAATTATTAAATTCTAGATAGTGGCGGTTCCTATTTAAGGCTCTACAGCCGCGCCCCTTCTCTAACATACTACACATAAAATACAAAATAAGGCTGTAATATAATTGATAACTTAAACCATTAAATGCAAAATAACAAATTTTCAAAGTTTAACGAAGATTAATAAATATCACTTATAATTTTTCAAGCAACGTTTAAATTTGGGTAACGCTATACGCGAAATTTTGTGACTATGTACTGGCTTTTTATTTAAATTGAACAAGATTAAATTGAAAACTTAATCGAAAATATTACTTAAGAAATTGCTGGAGCGAAACCTTCGCACATTTTTCTGTAAAATTATTGTTTCTGCTAAAGATTCTTGGGACCCTGAAGGGTACAAAAAGATTTTTGTGAAACACTGTGCCTTTTTACTATCTGCTGTAGCTATGATGTCCATAAGCGATAGTTTGTATACAAAATACATAATTTTTCGAAATTTTATTTGCCCAGTTTATTATAGCATTTTAAAAGATGCTTTGGTGACAGAATCAGTTTTTAAGAAATTGTTCTACAAGATGTTTATTCTAGAGCTAAGTTTCTTAAAATGATTTTAATGTAATACTCTTTGTGCATTCATTAGTTTACAATTTCAAGAGTACAACTATATTTAAATACTTTTTATTATTTTTTTTAACAAAAAACTTAATTTAGTATATAGTTAGTTAATTTAAAAATATTTTGTCAAAAAATCCAACATTTTTTAAAACTTTTTACAACAGATTGTTTAAATTATGTGATACTTGCGCAGGACAAAAATTTGATAATCATCCTGTTTTGCTTCCTGCATACTTAAAACAACCAAATGTGCAAAACATTATTCCGATGGATTTAATTTTAATTAATATTTGTAGATACGAATAAATTTTTATATTTTTAGAAATTCTATGCTTTTTAAACTGCGTTCTGGGAAATTTATTTAAAGAGGTAATAATATCTTTTAACGTATTTTTAAAAAAACTATTTGGTTTAAAAAAATGCGAATTTAAATTTCGTTTATTTACCCTTTATTTACTCTTTATTTACCCTTTATTTACCCCTAAAGAACGGATATAAATTGATAAAAAAAAGAATATTTTTGGTGTTAATTAGCTTAAAAAGTTTAATTTATTACTTACAGACGTAGGAGATATGTAATATTTATTTCCTGTACAGACAATTGCACCAAGCATGAGGATGAGAAGACATACTTTATACGCGTGCATTTTTGTAAATTAAGGAGTTACCTGACTTGTAGACTTGATATTCTACTATTTATATAAATCGTTTGGTTTTAAAACCAAAATTTCAATAATCTTATATCTCGTTTTATTTCTTAACTTTTTGGGTAATTGACTTATTTTCATAGGCGTACATATCTTATTATATATATAATTAATTTATCTACACTAATAATTACAATTACAGGGAAAGATATTTAATAACTAATACAAAATATAGCAATTAAAAAAAGATAAAATAAACACTTCACTGGACTATTTGCTTTTCTTTGTTTTAAGGAAATGCAGTAAAGCACGTCAATAACGTGATACTGTCTCTAATAAGAAATATTCATGACATATATCGGGTGAGACTAAAAAGTGCCTCGCGGTGTGTCTTTTTTGGATATGAGAAAACGAAATTGGACACGTATAAATAACTGATAAATCTGCATAATTTGACATATTCATTTCCTTTAAAGTAATTCCAATTTAATTGGTAAAGTCCTTAGCTTTTGATTTTTAACTGGATCAATATGTTTTTTGTTTATTTTATAAGAATTTTACATTCACATCCCGTTGGCGCAAGTATTGGCGGTTCTTGCTAGGCCAAGATTTTTTTTGTAATGTTTTATGAATGTAATGTTTTATGAACATCTTTGATTTCGAAAATTTGGTTTTACTTTAACTGACTTGAAAATAATTTTTATTACCATTAAAAAAAAGTAATACCGTGCACCTTGGCTAGTTTAAAATATTTTTCTAAAAATAGGCTAATGTCTTACATGAAGAAAAATAATACTCTGTACAAGGATTCATGTAACGCAGTTTTTAATTACATTTTTTAACAAAAGTATTGTTATAAAAGTATATGTTATAAGAATGTGTGAGTGTCCTTAGTGTTTTTTTTTGGGTAAAATAAATAGGTTTACCAAAAATATTGCTAATCAAAAATATGATTTTAATAAAGCTTTTATAGATGTGATGAGAATTAATTGGATAAAAAATGAACAGATTGATATTTTTGCAAAGAAAATTGTCAAAAATGAAATTTCTCAGAAATAAATAACGCATTTTACCAACATGAGAGGGCAAAAACATGTGACAAATATATAAGGCTTGCAAAAATGTGATACCTTTTGATAATATTATAGCTTTAAGAATTATAACACCTCTAAAACATATTATTAGATTTTTATTTAATAGGTAATGTAAAATAGTCACGTACACATTCATTTTTTATTCCTATATATGCGTTTTAAACGTAAATACATTTATGTAAAATCGTTTAAACTTTTTATCTCCTCACTTATACCAGTTTCAAAACAAGCTTAGTGCTGATTTTGTGAACCATAGTGTTTATGTTAATTTTGGCTTAAATAATTCCTATAACTTATTACTTATCT
>JAHBCN010020986.1:0-14520 GCA_019359885.1 Listronotus oregonensis | reverse complement strand
AGTTCAAATTTTTTAGAGAGCCCCTTAAGAAAAAAAAACCAAAAATTAAAATTACTAAGAATTAAGTATAACAAAAAAAGGGAGAGAAAAATATTTCTTTTAAAAAAACGGGGCCCGATAAATAAATTTTTTTGAATTCGCCTTAAGTTTTTATTTATTTCACTTTTTAGTTTTTTATTAAAGGTTTTGTTTACCAAAAAAGGTAAAAATTTAACAAGATAATTTTTTTCAATAAACAAATTGATTTATCCATATCTCGATTTTTGATAATATTTTAGGTACTAGTAGTGGCGCCGCAGTGTCAGCTGCTTTAAAAGTAACCAGAGATATGAAAGAAGGGACAAAATGTGGTTTTTTAAACCCGATATTTTTTTAAAAACATCACTTTTTTGGGGGGTCTGATCCCGGATGGAGGCTAGAGGCTTTCAGCCGTGTCGGGGAATATCAACAATTATTGGTAAAAACAAAAACCCCCTACCCTTTTTTTTTTAAAACAATTAAAATTTTAGGCACAACTAATGGGAACGTGACGTCACAAAAAAAAAAAAAAAATTTTTTTGCCGTTGATTTTAAAAGGTATGTAACACTTCAAATGAAATGCGCAGAGGACTGCAAACCCATAGGAAAATCCTGGAGCTTTTTGGATGTCCCCCAAAAAACGCCGCACGCATTGCTTATCGATCAATAATTTTCGGTAAACAAATTATATGTTGCCGATCAGCCGGTTCGCTTTTTTTAAAAAATTTTAAATTATAATCGGGCGTATTGGGCCAAAGGGGTTTACCCCTTGGCCAAAATCTAGGACCCCCCCATAGGGTTTTCCCCAAAAAAATTTAAATTTTTTTCCAATCGGACCCAGGGTTTGAAGCCGGGTTAGGGTTTTTGGAAACCGCGTTCCCCAATTTCTATTAACCCCTTTGGATTTTTCCGGCGGGGGAAAATAAAATTTTTTTTGGGTTAATCCAAATCCCCAATAGTATTATACTTTAAATTTGAACTGCCCTGAGTATTGTCAAGGGAAGTAAACTTTCCCATCCCGTAGGATGAGGGGAAAACCCGCCTTCCCCCTAGGGAACCCAGAATGGGTGTTCACCGCCCCAAAATTTTTAATTTGATGAAAAAAAAGGGGCGATGGGGCCGGTTTTAAAAAATGTTTTTCATAAACCCAATAAAACTTCTAAAAGGGTAGGAGGGTGCATGCTTTTAAAAAAATTTTCCATTTTTTGGAAAATTAAAAAAAAAGAAAATTTTATTAAAAATTTAAAAAAGGGGGAGCAGAATTGGACTTACGAAAATTTTGGGGAAAATGGGAAAAGGGTAAAATTTTTTTTTAAAATTTCAAAAAAGGTTTCAAAAAAATTTAAAAATTTTAATTTAAAAAATTTTTCCCCCCCAAAACTAATTAATCTAATTTTGTTTTTATTTAAAAAAATTGGGTTTCTAAATGCCTATCTGTTTTTTTTTTAAAAGTCCACTTTTTTTTTTTAAAAAATTTTTTCACTCACAAAGTTTATTTGGCGGTTTTTATAATGTTTTTACTTTCCCTTTTTTTATTTAGTCTGGGGTTTTTAAAACAATGAAAATGTTTTTAGATGAAATTATTTTTGGGTTATTTAACCCTTTTTTCCAAAAAAAAAAAATTTAAAAAAAATTTTTTAAAAAAATTATTTCGGTGCGTGCAGGCCGGATCCCAATAAAGGTCTGGAGCAAATTCAATAAATCTTGAAAATTTAAAAAATTTTTCTGCATAGGGGGGTTTTTTTTTAATTTTTCAGTTTTTTGGTCAAACCCAAACTATTTTTTCGGCTGGCCATAAATGCAGGGAAACACTAGATTTCGTATGGGCTCAAAAAATTTAAATTTTGGATTAAAAGGAAAGCATTTGGAGCGATACGGGGTTTTCCCCCCCGAGTACGGGTGGAGTCATATCCCCCGGATTCCTGTCCCCCTTTTTAACCAATTTCCACTAAAAAACGCCGCGGAATTTTTTTTAATTATCCCACTTCTTCAGTAAAGGGAATTCCGTCAAAAACCCACTGGTTTTTTGGACGGAATATAACCAAATTTCCCTTTTTTTCCAGTATTGCAGTTTAAGGGGTATTACAGGCAATATGCAGGCCACCGATCATGACCCGTCTTCGGATGACAGGGGGTCGGGGGGATCTTTTAAAAAAAAACGGTTCTGGGGGGAAACTGATAATGATCTCTTGATTTTGGAAAAACCCCCCTTTGGTTTTATCTGATTTCTTTTTAACTGCGTAATAAACCCTTTGGAATCCCGGGTTTGGTATACGCCCCCCTTCTTGATTCCCAAATTTGTTCTAATACAAATTTGAAAAAAATTTGCGGCCGCGACCCCTTAATTTTGGATTTTCCGAAACCCAAAAGATAAAAACGCGTCATATCTTTTTAAAAACCCTTTTATTTTCCCCCCAAAGGAAAAACCCCTAAAATCCCAAAGTGTTTGTTTTTCCCCAAAGGCTTTTTTGCGAAGAAAGGTGATTTTCGGGGTTTTTTTCCCCTGTATTTTATTTTAAAACTTTTTTAAAAACCCAGCGAAAATTAAATTTGTTTTAAAATACCGGTTGACTAGGGGGAACACTATAAAATAAAAAAAAAACATTCAGTATTTTTCCTTTTTAAAAAAATTTAACATGTAAACCGTTTTGCCGTTCAAAAACAGGCGCCAAAAAATTTTTAGCAAAACCTGGACACGCCCCCCCAGGAACTATGCAAAGCTTTAGGGTTCAAACTTTAAAAATTTAATTTATTAATTTTTGATAAGATCGTTAATTATTTTATTTTTAGTTTATATGATTAGTGGTCATGTTTTTAGATTTGGGGGGGTTAAAAAAATTATAAAAAAATTTTGAAAAAAATTGTTTGAAACACAAAAGATGACCGCGTCGGGGAAAAGGATCAACAAAACGTTTATTCCTGAAATAATTTTTTTACTATCGAACGCTCGCAGCTGTTTTACTGTGTCGATTTTTTTGCCAAAATTTTTTTTTAAAAAATAAAATTTTTAAATTGGATGTTTACGAACTGGAAAAAAAAATTAAATTTTAAAGGTATCAATACCGTGAAAATCCTTTGGGGAATTAGGAATTATTTATTAATTTTTTTCCCAACCGGGCCCAAAATTTCCCACTGTTCCCCAGTCATTAAAAACCTTCTGAATTTTTTTTTTCCCAAAAAACACAAACATGTGTGTCCCAGAAGAAAACAACGAAAGGAAAATGAAGGGAAAATTAGGGTGTGGAAATTTTATTAAAAATCCACAATTTTCATTAAAAAATTGCAAAACGGTAAATTTGAGCGAAATCGGGGTGAGTGCTGAAAAAAATGGATCCCGACCCCAAAAAGTAAAAAAAAACCTATGAAATTTTTCTGTGATTTTTGGAAAAGCAATTTTGTAAAACTGTAAGGGAAAAGGAAAAAACTGTTTTTTTTTTCAGAAAAATCCAAATTTAGGTTTTCAAAAATGGGCTAATAACCCGAATTGCAATTATAATTTAAAAATTCTTTTAGGATTTTCCCAACATTCTAAAAAATGTCGGGAGGCGTTTTATGACAATTTTGGGTTTTTGTTTGGCAAAAAAGGTGGTTTATTTGAGCATCTTCGATAACTTAAAAAAAGTTTTTTTTTTTTTTTTGTGAATCACATTAATTTTATTTTTTAAGAATATCTTCTACGTTCCATTATTTATTTGAGAAAATTATTTTATTTTTTAAAAGGAAAAATTTTTTTGGTTCTTAAGACCATAGCAAACGTTGCGGTCCCGTAACCAAAATTTTAAATTTTTGGGGCGATAAAAACCCCGATCAAGTCGGTTGCGCTACCCCCCCCTTTTACTTCCTAAAACCCCGCCCCCCTTTTTAAAAAAAAATAAAAACGTACAAGAACTAAACTGGGCAGATAATTCTTCCCAATTTATCACCGCACTCCCCACCTTTTAAAAAAATAACCCCCGAAAAGGAAACGAGGGGGAAATTAAATAAACCACAAAAATTTTGGTATTTTAAAATTGGGGGTACACCAAAAAACCCCCGGAGCCCCCTATGTTCGCAGTGGGGTTGCGCTTTATTATTATTAAAAGCCATTTTGGCTTATTTTATTTATCTTAAAATTTTTTAATTTTAAAATTTCACAAGAAAAAAAAAGGTAACAAACAATTTAAATACTAAAAAAAATGAAAATTGTCTGGTTACAAAAAAAAAAAAAAAATGAACGGGTTTTGACTTTCAAATTTAAAATAAGGGGGTTTTTTAAAAAAACCCCAAAAATTGTAGAGTTAATACTAACGGAGTAAAAAAAAAATAATAATAACTATGGGGCACCTTTATCCCGGGCGAAAAAAAGTGCGGACAAAAAAAACCCGGGACTGCCAAAGACAATTGTAGTTATCACTAAGCGCCCAATTCCCTTTGTATAAATTTTTTTTGGCCGACAATCGAATTTTATTAGAATTTTAAATTTTTTTCCCCGGGGGGGCCCCTCTGCTTGCTTTTGACTTTTTACTGTGTCATATTTTTTTTAAAAATAGGCTTCCTTCCCAAAATTTATTTTAAAAAAAAACAAAAAATTTTTTTTCACAGATAAGTCAAAGAAAGGGGAAAGGGAAAGAAAGAATTTTTTGTGTTTAAAAAATGGATTTAAATGCGGTTTTTGGTTTTTGGATTCGTATGAACCTAAAAAATTTTTAAAAAAATTTTTTTAACGGGAAATGAAAAATTCCCCCTTTTGCATTAGAAAAAAAAAATTTTTGGGTCATTTTATAGTTTGTAATTAAAAAAAAATATATAATTGAAACTTAAAAATGTTTTTTTAAAACACTCCATTTTTTTTTTTTTAAAAAATGAAATATGTTTATTTTAAAATACCCCTTTATACGAATCAAATGAAAAAAAGCATACAAATCCAAATTTCAAAAAAACCCTCGTAATGTTGCCGATCACCCCTTTTTAGCTGTTTGGAAAAAAACCTTTAAAATTTTAATCGGGGTTTTTCCCGGGTTATCCGCTTGGGGTATCGGCGGCCCCATTGGGTTTAAAAAAAATTTAATTTTTTTTCCCCAAAACGGACCCCATTGCCCCGGCCCGGTAGGGTTTTTTAAAACCCCGCCCGAAGTCCTATTAGTCCCAATTTTGGTTTTCCCGTGGCGGCCTCAAACCTAAATTTTTTTTTTAGCTAAATCGCTAATAGTATTATACTTAAATTTTTTAACTGTCAAAGTATTGTAAGGGGAAATCACTTTTTATCCCTTTGGATGGGGGGGAAAATCCGCCCTTCCCCCCCGGGGGAACCAGAAGGGGTTTTCCCCCCCCAATTTTAAAGACTTGATGAAAAAAAAAGGGCGATGTGTGGGCCCCGGGAAAAAATCTTTCATGACTATTATAGCTTCAGAAGTAGGAGGGTGCATGTTTTTTGAATTAAAATTTTCCATTTTTGGAAAATTAAAAAAAAAAATTTATTAAAATTAAAAGGGGGGGGCAAATTGGCTTTAAAAAATTTTTGGGGAAAAAAAAAAATTTTTTCAGTCTTTTTTTTAAAAGCTCTTTACAAGTTTTAAAAAAACTTAAAATTATATTTTAAAAATTTTCCTTAAAAAAATAATTAATTTAATTTTTTTTTGTTTAACAAATTAGGTTTGCTAAATCCCCCCCTTGTTTTTGAAAACAAAAAAGTCCTCCCCGTGTTTTAAAAAATCTTTAGAACTCACGAAAGTTTATTTGGCGGTTTTCCCCTTTTTTTTTCATTTCCCCCTTCCCCTTTTATTTAGTCTGTGTTTATTAATCAAGCGACTAATAAGTTTTAGTTGATTAATTTTTTTGATTATTTAATATTTTCCAAAAAATAAAATCTAAACTTAGAAAATTAAAAAGCAAAGCATCTGGAAAATTGTTTATACTTATAGATAAAAAATTTTCTTTCCCAAAATCAGTTCGGGATAAAAAGAAAAATAAAAATATTTTTTCTAATTAAGAAGCAATTAATTCAGTGCATAAATTAAAACTTAAAAAACTTAATTTTTTAAAAAATTTGAATAAACCAATTTTTCCAAATTTTTACAAATTTAGCAAAACAAAGTTAAAATAAAAAAATAAAAAAAGGC
This sequence comes from Listronotus oregonensis, assembly GCA_019359885.1. Classification (NCBI taxonomy): domain Eukaryota; kingdom Metazoa; phylum Arthropoda; class Insecta; order Coleoptera; family Curculionidae; genus Listronotus; species Listronotus oregonensis. The sequence goes on along the minus strand of JAHBCN010020986.1, from coordinate 8,404 downwards.
TTTTAATTTTAAAATTTACAAAATTTACTTAAAACTATTAAACTATTATCCTAACTTTTAATTTTAAAATTGGCAAAAAATTTGGGCAATTACAAAAATACAAATATTGTGCTGATTAATACCTTATTAAAGGTTTACAAATATTTTTTACAAAAATAGATATTGGAAATGAGCTTTTTCCACAACTTTAAATTTTGAAGAGATCTAATTAAAAAAAATCCAATCAGGGAAAAATTAATTTTTAAAAAAGAAAATTGCTTTGGATTTAGCACGGTTTTTAATATTAAAAAACACTAAACAGCAAAAAATTCTTAAAGTTCTAATTTTTTAACTTGATTTCGGGCGTGCAGGCCGGATCCCAACTGAAGGTCTGGAGCAAATTACAATATCTTGCAAATTAAGAAATTAATTTTTTGCAAGGGGTTTTTTCTAATTTTCAGTTTTTTAAAGGTCTTATCCCAAACTATTTCTCGGACTGGCCATCAATGCATGGAACAGCTAGATTTCGTATGGGCTCGGAAAATTTAATTTTCGGATTAAGAAGGAAAGCTTTTACCTTTTGGAGCGATAGCGCGCTATCCCAACTCCTGAGTACTGACGTAGGCAGTCACTGAGTACTCCGCGGACTTTCCTGTACCTTTTTAACCGAATTTCCACTAAAACGCGCCGCGGATTTTCTTAATTATCCCACTTCTTCAGGTAAAGGCAATTCCGTCAAATACCACACTGGCTTTTGGCACGGAATATCCAATACACAAAGTGCTAATCCCCTTTTTCACCTAGTATGTGCAAGTCTAGGGTATATTACAGGCAATATAGCAGGCGCACCGATCGACTAGAGGCCCGTCTTCGGATGACAGGGAGTCGAGAGATCTTTTAAAAAATAACGCGAAGTGTCGTGGACGAAAGCTGATAATGATCTCTTGCCTTTTGCCTAAAACCGTGTCATTTTATCTGATTTCTTAATTTCTAACTGCGTAATAGATCCTTTCGGCCAATCGCGAGCTTTGGTATACGCCCCTATTTTTGATTCCCGAAAGGCTTTGTTCTAATAGCAAATTTAGAAAAATTATGCGGCTACGCGACCCTTAATTTTCGGATTATTCGCGAACCAAATGATAAAAAATCGCGTACTATATCTTAAAATACGCGTTTTAATATTCCCTGAACGGAAAAACCACCCCTGAGAACATCCCATTAAGTGTTTAGATTTCCCAACGGTTTTTCCGCGAAGAAGGATGATTTTCGGGATTTTTTACCCGTGTATTTATATAATTAAAACTTTATTATAAACCCTAGCGAATTAAATTTAGCTTTAAAACATCCCGGTTGACTAGGGCTAACTTAATATAAAATAAAAAGAAAATCGATTCAGTATTTTTCCTTTAACAAGTGAATTTCCAACATGTAAACCCCCGTTTTGCCAGTTACAAAGTCAGGAGCGCCGAAAACTTTTCGACGGCGAAAGATTCCTGGACACGCCCCCTCAGGAACTATGCAAAGCTTTAGGGTTACAAACTTAAAAGTTTAATTTATTAATTATTTGATAAGATACGTTAATTATTGTTAGTTTTTATGATTTATATGATTAGTGGTCATGTTTTTAGAGTTCGGGGGTTAGAAAAAATATAATAAAACTTGCAAAAAATGTGTTTTTGCAACAGTAAGGCCTATTTAAGAGGCTGGTACGCTGGCCAGCATACCGCCTGTTAGTGAATAAATAAATTATTATTGTTAATATAAAATAACTTTATAGTTTTGGTTGAATTTAACTTTTTTATGTAAACAACAGGGCATCATTTAATATGAAATCTAAATACAGAGTGCTTCAAAACTCCTGAATGGAACTAAAATTTTCTTTAGGTTGGCTAGTCAGCCCAAGGGGTTAAGGAAAAGCTACTAAAAAAAATTAAAAATTATTAACAATAATATAAATAAAATTAGAGATCCTATAATTTTTTTCAAAAAAGAGCAGACTTTTGAGCAATCTTATACAGTTATAAAAAAAATAATCGTCACATCAGCTCTTTTATATTTATTGTACTTTTATTATAAAACTTTATTTACGTACTATAAGGGTTGCTGGGTCTAAATTGTATAGTTTTTAAATATTATGCAAAACCTATTTATTAAGAACAATTTAAAAGACAATTATTTATTCTAAAATTTTGGTAATTGTTTGAAATAGACCCACTTTTTTGGGATGTAAAATCAACATGAATATAATATGAATAGAATATAATATTTTTAATTTGACAAATATTTTTAATTTTTAAGTTTATCGAAAATAAAGTAACAAAAAATAAAAAAATGTTAATTTTTCGATTAAAGTTTTTTTAAAATTTTTTTTTTGTTAAATCTTAAAATTGATATTAAATACACGTGGAATATGAAACAAATTAGTAGAAATTGCGAAACTTAAATAAATGCATTTTTATTTTCAAAATAAATAAAATTATTTCTACAAAATTTAAAAGATTTTTTTGTAAATCTCGAGAAAGGGAGCAGATACGATTTCAATTCAAACTGGATTTTGCAGTACAAACATGGAGTATGTCCCGCGCCCCCAAAACCCAGCTTACCTGGGGCGGTAGTAAACGATCCTTGGATCTCGGAATTTGGTTTGGTATACCGATGGATCCAAGACTGAAAATGGGCCGGCGCAGGGAATACATGGTATGCCCCCCAGGTTCAATGCTTATGCTTCCCTGGGAAATATGCCACTGTCTTCCAGGCGGAAATATATGCCATTGAACTTTGCCCTGCGAGAGAACGAGGAGGAGATATAAGGGCAGGGACATTACTATCTTCCCCTGATAGCCCAAGCGCCAAAAAGCTTTGGCATCCCCAAGTCAACTCAAGGTTGGTTTGGAACTGTCTGCAATGCCTCCTAAACCTGGCTAAACAACAAAGTTTTTTTCCTGGGTCCCCAGGACACAGGGAATACAGGGCAATGAAAATGCGACTCCCTGGCCAGGCGAGGCTCCGCAGCAATGTTTTTGGGTCCTGAACCTGTTTTTGGAAACCAAAAGCCTCGGTTCTTGGCCTGACTCGGTGGATTCAAACCAACATCAGTCATACTGGAACCACATTCCAAGGCAAAATCACAGTAAATCAATGCTGGACTCACCATCGAAAGCATTGACAAATGAACTACAAAAAACCTAAATAGGAACCAGATTAGGATAGTGACAGGATTAATAACCGGACACGCACCCTAAAAACATATCACCTATGGGCATCTATAGAGAAGAACCCATTTGCAACTATGTGACAAGAGGAAGAGACAGCCCCCCAATCATATAGGTGCCCTGCACAATCGGAGAACAAATCAAAACCTCATGGTGGAACTAACCACCAGGAGGCAAGACCAGAAAAGAACAAAAAAGGGCTACTACACCTGTCTAAGGTGTCAAACCTTTTAACTGAAACAAATACACAAGAGATACAACAAGCCCTGTTGGCTGCAGTGTGAGGCAGACAAAATCCTTTTGTATTTACTTTATCAATCAATCAATCAATCAAATCCCGCGCCCCGCTACCTTTCACATTTTTATTAATCTTACCCATGCTTCAGAAGTACCGTGCAAATTAAATATACGGATTATTTAAGCAAGAATATAAAATATAATTGAATAGGAAAAAAATCATCATCCAATTAAAATTAACGCACGACCTAAATTTTTTCCCATATTTCCCAGTGTAATTGGCATCCGATTTCCCCGGAACTAAATTTTATAAAATTTTTTTAGTTTAAAAATAAATATAGAACCTTCTTTATAATCAGAAGAACCGCAACAATTTCCCGTTTTTTTCACAATTTACAGAGAGGTGAAAAAACATGCAAATGAATTTTATACTAAATTACCGGTTACAAAAAATTAAGATGAGCATTGCTTTTTTGTTTTTGCAAATTTTAAAAAATCACCCCCGGGGTTGAAAAATCCCAAATCTGAAAAATTGCGAAAATTGTAGTGGTATTAAAAAATTTCTTCTCACTGCGATGTTTGTTTTAAATGGAAATTGAAAAAATGAAATAATAATTTTCATCACTAAGAAGGTTGTAAAAACCCCCAAAAAACTATGTGTGGGTGCAATCATCCCCCCAAAAATATAAAATCGTATCAACTTCCAAAAATTGGAAACATCGGATTTTTTAGGACATGTCCCAATAAAAAATAAAAGCAGATAATCCTCCCTATTCTAAGGTTTGGGAAATTTCCTTATCAATAAGGAAAAAAAAAATATATTAGGGGATAAAAGGGGGGTTTTAATAAAAAAAAGTGATTTAAAAATAACTTTTGTTTTTTTTTTTGGAGCCAATTTTAAAGTGTCTTTTAGCTAACACCTATCTTATGACTTTGTTGGTGTGTGTTGTATATTTAACTTAAACATAACCTAATACAAAAACTGTTGACTAAATAAAAGCGGTACTTAAAAGTAACCAACTCAGCTTTACTAGAAGGCTAAATTTATGATAAACAATCATAAAAAGATTACGAATATTTTTTGCTAAGCCAACAAAAAAAATACTGTTTTTTCAAGAAAATTCTTAGTTTATTTTTTTTATCAAGTATATAAACCAGGTGTAACTAGATTTTCTAGTTTACTTTTAACAAACCGTCCTGCGGAGGTATATTCATCCCCTAAAATGTAGAAAATCATATACAACTTAAAATTGTAAAAAAAAAAATATTTATTTTTAGGATATCTCCAAATATGATGGACAAGGTGAGTTTTGATAATAAACCATTCCCAAAAAAAAGGGGTGGTTTTGGTTGAAAGTGATCTAGTTACACCTGTTTATTATACTTTGATTAAAAAAATACGAAGCTAAGACCTTTACTGTAAACGCTAGGATTTTATTCATTTTTTCTCACTGATAAGGGAGGTTTTTCCCTTAATAAAGGGTGGTTGACTATCATATACATTTATTTTTTATTAGCCATGCCCAAAAAGTATGATTTTTTTAGCAATTTTTAAAGTTTCATAACTTTATATATTTTGGGGGATTGTACCCCCACATAGTTCATGGGGTTGATTTATGCCCATTTGTTTGTAAACCACTGACCCGCGATTTTGGTTTGTAAAAGTGGCTCCACTGCTTGGTTTCTTTCCTATTTAAATGTTGCCACGATGGAAAAAAAAATTCAAAAGTTTTTGCAGACATTTTTTTTTTCTGTGACAATTTCCAACTCAAACTCCGAACAAAGCAAAAAATGTTAAATCATTTTACTGATTATAATAACCTCCTAAAGTGTTAAAATTCCAAAAAGAAAACCAGGTTAGTGGTTCGAAAAACCCACCTTTTATGAGGAAAAATATTAGTGTTGGCAACACAGCAAGTTTGTTTCGACACTTCCCGGTCGCGGGGAAGGATTCCTACTGAGCACACCTAGCGGACATTAGAAGAACTCGAAACGAAAATGACGTCTCCGCATTTTCACGTCTGAAAAATAATTGGGTAAAATAAAAAGCCGCTTTTTACCAGAACTAACCATGACCGACCTTTTAGACAAATTCAAAAGCTTTTGTTCTAGTCTGTCGGTCATGGTTAGTTTGGAAAAGCCTTTTTTATCCCAATTACAACGACAAATTTTTTTTGTGCGCACGTAAATTCTATTCCTAATGAATAACAGAAGGTGTGTATACCAAATATTAACCATATAATAGTAAATACAGAAAACCGTTTTGTAAACAATTCCAACGAAAGGAAAAACGCTCCTAAACAATAAAAATAAAGGTTAGGTTAGGAATTTTTTAGGTTGCCTAAAATCTCGCTAGAGGCGTTAAAGTCGGAATCCTTCCTCCCGCGACCGGGAAGTGTTTCGACAGTAGACTTGACTGACACTACTGACAGACTAGCGGTATTTGGTTTTTTTTTGGAAAGTTTTAGATTTTTTTGATCAAATTATGTTTGAAAACGAACCTTACAAGCTTAAAACAGTTCTTTTTAAAACTCTTTTCATATTTCGAGTTTTAAGGTAAGTTACATGTGTTTTTTTTTGAGGTTACATAAATAAAACTGTTTTGTTTACTTTTAGAAAATGTTTAAAATGTGGACTGTAACAAGTGTTTTAAGTCAAAGTTCCATCCATGAGGAGGTTTGTCTTTCTCTCCAAAGTTGCATGGATCGTTTAGAGAAAGGTTTCCTGACAATTTGTTGATGGAAACATTTGACCATCACAGACATGTGCTAATCAATGGCTTTGAAAACAAGAATTGCATTTGTAGGGCAAGTCCAATGGAAGGCCTACCTGCCAGAACCTGTTCGATATACATGTCGAATGGGACATTCTAAAAATCAGTGGAGAAGTTGTCTACTCAGTGGGAAAGATACTTTTTAAATAAAAATTGAAATTAATTTAATGCCATATTTTTTTAGAAATGTTTTTAGTTCTTATAAAGCACAAACCCCAAAAAACTAAATCATCCATATAAGGTCACAGTATTCAATTCCTTTAAAATTTTAGAAAGAGGGTGCAGTTTTGTAATGGTTTGATGAGATTCTTAACAATGAATGATGTTTTGGACCGTACTTTCTTCTCTGATGAAAGCGTGATTTCATTTGCCGGTTAAAAAATTGGAATTTTTTGTACATTGTTTTATTTAATTTCTTTTAGCATGTAATAATTCTCCTAATTTTTTTTATTATGTAACTTAGGTAATGTAATTTATTAATAATGTAAAAATAAATCAAGTCATGTCCATCATTTTAAGTCAAGTAGTTTTATTTAAATAAAAAATAAACTGTGTAAACTAAAGTTAATGTGACTTGAATTTTCCTTTAAGTTTAAATTGACTAAAATCCAAAGTATAATAAAATATATTAACGGATCTTCCCAAACCCACATAGTCAAGGGAACATGGCACCAAAAAGGCTTACGAGGGTTTTTGTACGTAAGATGGATTCAAATCGGTTTCTTGTATTGAATTGTATAAACATATAGAAACTTTGAAAAAAATTTAATTAATGGGAAATAAATAACTGCATTTTTTCATTAGAAAATGCATTTTAAATGCATCTTAAAGTTTGCAACTTAAAAAAATATAACTAGGTAAATAATGGTAAATGGGCTCGAATTTGTTATTTGAGGGTTTTCAAGGTCGTTGAACACTCATATGATATTGAAAAGGGCCTGGGGGTACCTGGTGCGGCTAAGGATGGTGTAAACGTCGTCTTCTAAAGTTTTAAAATATCCCTTAATTTGGTCCAACTGTCGTAAAACTCCACTAGACCACGTTTACACTATCCTTAGCGCGCAGCAGGTGCTCCGTAGGCCCTTGCCAATCTCATAGTCAGCATGTCAGCGCCTTTGAAAACTCCCGGTAATTCTCATTTTCATCTTTTTACCTAGTTATACATTTTTATAATTGCAAACCTTAAAATGTAAATTAAAAATGATTTATTTAACGCAGAAATGCAGATTTTCATTTTCCAATAATTAAATTTGTTTTACAAGTTTGTGCGTTGAACGAATCGAATGCAAAAAACCGCATTCAAATCCATCTTAACTGCACAAAAAATTCGGTTCCTTGACTAGAATTTTGTACCTAAATCTACAAATTAAATTATTGACAAACAAGAGACTCAAAACTAAATGCATACAAAAATTATCAAAAAAGGGTGTAATAACTTGGTTCAAATTACAATTACTTGAAAAAATGTTACATGGTAAATTTTCTAACCTTAAAAAAAATATTTTTGACATTTAAAATTAAAATATCGATTTTAAAATGCCCGGCGCCAATGACTATTTCTAGGGATATCTAGAGGAAACGCAGGCGCTTGAAAACGGCAGGCGAAATGTTATTTCGGCCATATTGGTAACTCCCGGCAGTCCGAAGCGGTTTTAGTTGTGTTTTCGTTTATTTTTTTTTATATATGTGATAAGTTTTTGGTGTGGTTTAAAGACATTTTATAATTTTGAACAATAATGAAGAAGTGTTTAGTTTCAGGTTGTAAAAACTTGGTAGATAAGAAGGAGAATTTGGGTAGAGAAACATTTCACAGGTGTGTACTCAACAATAATTTTATTTAACTATGATTCATGCTGTTTAAAATAAGAATATGCTTTTAATTTCAATCATTTATTTGTTAATAGATTAAACGGGTCCGGTGTAGTTTAGCTCCATTCGATTTGAAAAAATAAATATTACAATAAAAAGAAACATTTTGTTTAGTAGATTTCCAAAAAAAAAATCGAAAAAATGCATTTTTGCAGAGAAAAATGAAATTAAAAGTCGAAAAAATACTATGTTTTTAGGTTAAGTAAAGGCCAGAATTTGCGACGTTGTCGGATCAAAAAAATTGTTCGACGGGCATTTATGATAAAAAATTTTACAATTTAATGAGGAAAACCTAACGACAACTAACCAAAAACCCAAAACAGGTAATAGTTTG
>JAHBCN010020985.1:0-14650 GCA_019359885.1 Listronotus oregonensis | reverse complement strand
GGTTTTTTTTTATCAGAATGTTTGCAGCTAAATCCCAAATAAAAAAAAAAAAAAAATGGGAAAAATAATTTATTATCTACGTAAATTTTTTAAAAAATTTTTAAAGTTTATGGCGTTATATGCCATTTCCCCAAAAAATTTTTCAATAATGTCACTGATGCGTACTTCAATTTCCAATAAAGTGGTTTATTCAAATTAAACAATTTTTAATAGTTATTTATAACACAAGTGCGTTTTAAGCTTCATTAAATAACCAGTTTAAAAACCGCCTCGACGAGGTCGTAGACCCAGTCGGAGTAATTACACGAGTATTGTAATGAACTGATACCGCACGAGTAATATACAAAATAGGGTCCTTGCATTTTTTTTTTAATGATGTCGTTTCCCCCATTATGACCGTTTTTAAAAAAACCTACTACTTCGTTTTTTTTTTTAAATTTTCTTTTTTTTTTGCCGATATTTCGATTTAAAAATTTTGAAATTAAAGGTCCCGCGAAAACGCTTTCTTTTGGGGGTTACTTATAAATGACGTCATTTATAGGTAAATGTCTGCGTTGCCAAATAGCATAGTAGTAAATTTTTTTTGGCATTGGACAATGACACAGTGGAGATGTACACTAGATGTACGCATTAACCCCGGGGCGGTTTTATAACCTCGCTTTTGCAATATTTGTTTTCATTTTATCGTTGCTCTTGTTCTGGGGATTTGTTTTGGGTTTTTTTTACGGTTTTCTCAAAATGAGTAAAGTTTACCGTTGGTGTATAATTACTCATTGCAAAAATACCATTAATATGCCTGGAAAGATTTTTTGTTCAAGTTCCATCTGATAAGGCTTTAAGGAATCTATGGCTTCAAGCAGGGGGACGTGATCCTGAAAGGTTATCTTCAACATCTAGTTTGTTTGTTTGTGAAGATCACTTTAGTGTGTTCTTTATCAGTTTTATGACAGTAATACGAGCAGAGATTTTTACACGAGTTCATTTCTCATCTCACAAATCAAATAGGTATTTCAATTTTTTTGTCAAACAGTACAATTGTTGGAGATTTGGCAAATTATTACCTAGTGATGACGCTATCCAATCAGAATCGTTTTAGAAAATTTGAATTTTTTAGTACTTTTATTTTGAAATATCTCAGAAGTTACTTTATTTATCAGTATACTAATTTACACACGCAATTTTAGACCCATATTTAATCGAACTACATAGAAATTATAAACATTTATTTTGCGTGCAAGGACCCTATTGTATTAACGATCGCAGATATTAGTAAAAACATGTTTTTTTTTAATTTTAAATTTGTTCACCTCATGCAGGGACACAAGGTATACCTGAACCTCTACCTGTTTTGGGTCCAAAAAAAAATCAAACTAGTTTGTCATTCAATTGCTATGTCGACAAGGCCGTTTGAGTGATGTTTACATTTCACAAAAATTAGTAATTTCAACCAAATATAAGTAGGATGTCTAATTATTCCCTTCCCCCCGACTTAGATGAGACGGCGCAAATGGCAGTCTCTCTATAAAGAAAAAATTGGATATAAGCAAGTTTGCACGGTTACAAGCACTCCTAAAACGAAAAATCAAAGAATATAAGCCGAAGAATAGCAAGACATTGTCAAAAGGAGAAATTGCCCAGTTCCTTGCCACAGCTGATGATGGAAAATTTTTGCTTCCTAAGGTAAGAATGAGTTTGCAAAAAAGATGAGTTTAAAGTTAAAGTGATTTTTAGCGTACTATACTTAAGTTAATTTTCTTTGTTACAGGTTGGATTAATCATTGGCATTACTGAGTCTTGCAGAACACAAGAAATGGCCCAATTATTATGCGAAAACGTCAAAGATGAAGGAAGGGTTTTCCATTGAAATTTCAAACACAAAAACAAACATTTCCAGATAATTTTTGTGACATCTGGATAATTTCATGGAGTCGACAGGGTTCAGATTATCTAAAATACAAATCGCTGCGTGCGTCCAACACTCACGGATCACATGAGTTTTTTTGTAGGTTACAAAAAAGGCATTTGCATAGAGCAGCCCGTTGGTATCAATACGTTTGGCACCATGTCGAAAGCAATGCTACCTTTCAAAATTAACCACATCAGAATTATATACCAGACACTGTTTCCGTCGTTCATCCACATTCCGGTTGGCAGATTGTGGAGCAGACCTAGTGATTGTTAAACGCTATGGTGGATGGAGAAGAAACAGCGTGGCTGAAGGTTATACCGATACCTCTCAGGAAAACAAAAAAGATTTTGGTTGCGGTCCCTTCAATCTGCTACAGTAGCTGTAATAAATAATAAAAATGTGTCTTAAAATACTGGTTTTGTCAAAATACGTTACGTAATAAGCATTTACTGCACTAGTGCGGTAATGAACGTGCTATGGTTCATTACCGCACTAGCGCGGTAATATAAAACGCAAATATGCTAAAATGAGTTCCATAATAATCACTTATCTAGCAGTTCGTAGATAAATATATTTATAGACATATAAATAACCTTAAATGGTAAAGCATTAAGAGTGGCACAGGAAAATAGTTTTCAATAAAAAATTCCACGTTTGTTAAAAATAAACCTACTATTTTTAAATTACCTAATTAGGAGATTAGCAAAATAATATACTCTCATACATTTTTAAAAATCTTTCAAATTCTTTTGGAAATGCTGTCGTATCTTTGTGTTTTTTCTTCTTTTTAGTCTGCAAAATAAAATGGTACAATACTTAAAGGTTTTATTTTTTGATTTTAATACATATTAAATGGCTTAATTTATCATAAAAATATTATGGGTTTTTAATAATTGCGTTTAAAATAGACCAATGAAGGAGCAACGATATAATAACACAGAACTTTAAAATTTTGCTGTTTATTTAGAAGTGCAAAACTAATTAAAACATAAAAAATACCAAAATGTAAATACTGTCTCTACATACACATTTAAAAATATTACCTACGTTACTTGTATTTTACCCAGCTTAATACAAAGAGAAAAAGTAATTCATATCCTTATTTATCACTATCATATTTCCGTTTTTATACGCTATTTCAAGACAAAGAAAAAATAAATAGTCTTCATCTTACCGTTTCTCAGGAACACAGTTCAAAATAAATTACGTTGGGTAAAACAAAAGCACTGGTTAATAAAAAATAATTTAAAAGTTTTTTTGGCTATAAATAGCTTCTTCCAGTTTCGGTAACAAAATAGCAGAAAAAGTACAGGTAGATTTGTTAAAAATTATACGCGCAGGTTATTGCAGATTTGATATTAATATTATTTGTTCTCTCGTAAACTTAAGGGATATAGATGCTTTTGTTAGGACACCACATTTTTACATTTTGCCAAAATGTAATGTATTTTTTTAAAAATTAATTGTTTTTAAAATATTCCCTTTAAAAACATAATTATCTTTCGACGTGTCATAATGACTTTATTTTAAATTCAAAATGACACATGTTTTCGAAATAAGTTCTCTAAGGGTTCGATTATAGTCCTAGGACCATAATAATCTTAATTATAGTTCTAGGATTTTAAAAAAACATATAAAACAATCGTTAATGTATTTTCCTTTATGTTGGATATGTATTGTCAAAAAAAATCGCGAATGTCTTATTCAATTCGACTCAGATTTAAAACGATCATTATGATTCACGGCTATTATCATATTGATCGTTATTGCGATCCTTATTACTTGAATCACTATTTTGTTGGCATTTACATTTCAAATCTGTTGTAAAACAAACAAGGGTTTGTTAAATGCCTAAAGACAAGACACCGTGTTTGTGGGTTTTGAGAGGCCCATTTTCCTCAATTCCGTTAATAATTTTCAATTAACAAATATGCTCTTTTGCCAATTCCAAGTACGTGACGTGCAGCACGACTGAAAACGTGATTTTAAAAAAGGGGGAATAGAGCTCATTCGAAATTCACATATCCGTAAACTAATGGGAAGCTATTTTTCATTAAGTGTCATTTTTGCGTAATACACCTACATGGCGCACATTAACATCTTAACCTGTCGATACTAAAATACAACGTTCAGCTGTATTAGATAACAGTTGTTCTTAAGATGGCTGCTTCGCAGTCAAGGGTGTCTACGGCCTATATTCGGTGTGACCATCCCCAAAAGGGTGAAACACGTGTAATCGGATTGGCTGGACTCGAGGTTATTCATTTACTTGGAGGCCTCGTAATTTAAAAACAACCAAGCTTGGTATTCATACCTACAAGGATTTTTAATTTTTCTTTTCATTTCATTAAGGAGCCTCTAAGCCCAAAGAAAGTCCACCTTTTTCTTATTATTTATTACAAGGCCTAAGAAGTTTAATTATATATATATATATATATATATATATATATATATATATATATATATATATATATATATATATATATATATATATATATATATATATATATATATATATATATATATATATATATATATATATATATATATATATATATTTACAGTATGTCCACGGAAAAGTTGAAAAGAAAAACACAAAAATTCTTTCTTCCTCCTCTCGAGAGAGGAAAATGTATTCCAGGAGTAAATAGATTGCAACATAAAAAAAAATTAAATTGAGGTCAATATTTTGTGGTCGTAGGAAAAATAGTGTACACAACTCGTTAGAAAGTGAATTTCCCACACACTCGTGTGATTTTCACACTCGTGTGAAATCTTTCACTTTCCACACTTGTTGTGTAATATACTATTGACGACACGCGCCTTATAGCACGTAGTGTTTGGGGAGCCATGACCTGGGTTGTTTGTTGTTTGTTTTCGCAGCCATGATACAAATAAATATGGATTTCCAATTTGATGAACAAATAAACGATTGTGTTCGTGCTTTTTTTACTCTTTGGGAAATAGAAACAAAATTCCATTTTAAACTTTTTGATTTTTCACGAAGTTCAAAACACTGAACTACAACTTTTTCTTTTTTTTTTCAGCAAGAGAATCACTCGGCGTGTTGCTGTTTTAATTTTGATCGCGATTGCACGAATATTTGCCTGACGGTAAAAAAACAACTTTATCAAACAAATTTTAATTTTCCACTTCCTTAGGAAGTGGCACATAATTTTTATGAGTCAACGACTGAGTCAGTCAGTCAGTGGTAAAATGGGCGATTTTTAAATCCGAATATCTCAAAAAGCAGTTGTCATAACTTTCTCAATTTGTTCCCAGGTAATTAGAATACTTATCATCATACCAAATCTCATGTCTTTATGTGAAACGATAACCAAGATATAATAGGGGGAAAACACGCTAAAACCTTTTGTGTAAAATACACACTGCATGTGTCAGGTCGGAACTTGGACCGGCGCACTTTTGTGCGCCTGAATCAGTAGTTTTAGGTGAATAAGAGTTTTTGTGTTTTTTTATATATTTTTTGTCATAGTAAATCAAGCATCTGGGAAAAATTGTTTTATTGATGATGGTATAAACCTAAGCATTGTTTATTGCACAATTAAGTTGTGATATATTTAACGTAGATTTTTACGCCTTTCTTATTGTTTACAGCATAATTTGCATGCAATAATGAAAAATTGTTATTTTTTTGTTAAGTTATAAAATTATTACAAGCAAAGAAATTAAACTTTTTAAACTTTTATGGCGTGATCTTGTTCAGTATGTATAAAGAAAGGGCTTCATAAAGCGAAAAATTTATACCACAATTATTAAAACATTTTTTTTAATGTACAATAAAGACGAAACTTCCAGACAATTTTGTTATTTAAAGATTGTCTAACTTGTGGAGAAATTAACTTTTAGTTTAATTTTCAACGGAAATAAATTATTTAAAGTGTTTTGAATACATCATAATTTTTTTAAAATTTTAATTTACATTTCATTCCTTAAAAAAATATATTTAGTGTGACGTACCCGGTTTTGACGCCACGCGCGGAACCAAAAATGTCGCGCGGAGTCCCATTTTTAGCGTTAAATTTAAATTATAAATAATAGGGATATATTTTAGGGAGTTGAAAGGTTTTTTTTTATTTTCTCCTTTTAATTTTTTTTATTTTTTTTTTAATAACTAGTTTATTAGATATCGGCAAAAAACAAAATACCTTTTTTTTCATCTTCACCACTTTTGCAATTTTTATGTGCTAAAAAACGCTTTCAATACATTTGTCTAGACATTATTTCGGATCGAATAAGTTATCGCCAAGAAAGTTTAAAAATATATGGAAGCCCAATGCTATGGCCCACTCGATCAAAAAATGTCCAGCCCAGTATGAAAATAACTGTCAGAGTTGGCCCCGCCGATTCTGCGCAATAACAAAATTCCACGAAATAATTTAATGTGCTCCCTACTTACACACTGATAAATCAGTGTGTAGTTAGAGACTACCTTTTAATTTTAAACAACTTTTCCCAGTAACTTATTTCCATACCTTTTTAAATAAGTTCACTTTATTTTTCTACCATTTTATGTTTTTTCGATTTTCTGAACACCGCGTATAAAATATGTTAAATGTTTCTATCCCAATCTTACTCTAAAAAGTAGCAAAATTTTTTCCTGGTAGATTATATATATATATATATATATATATATATATATATATATATATATATATATATATATATATATATATATATATATATATATATTCATCCGTGGAGATAATGGTGCAATGTCCTGTGTTGTTTTTAAACTAAGATTTTGTAATACATTTTATTTTAAAAATATATTATTATTAATAATTTTGATAACTTGGTAAAGATGTGTGTCGATATTAAACCGTTTTATAGTTTTCCAAGCATCCCAACACAACCCGCCTTTGCTTAACTTTAAAATACATTTTTTCACTTATATTATTTTTGCTACTTTATCTTATGCTGTTTTCGTTGATATTAAGGCCTTGGTTTTAAACAGATTTTCACCTCCAGAGCGAAAGTGTCAACTTGATTTATCTCATTATAAACAGAACAACTTTGAAGCTATTATTTTTCGGCATCTTTGTATTAGCTTTTCCACTTTTTATGTCCCAGTTGTGCAGAAAATACATTTTCTCTTTTATCTCACTGTTGACAAAATTTCTTTAGAATGCATTTTTATATAGGCTATGTTTGTTAAAAGTTTGCATGGGATATGTTTTGTTTTTTAATAACGATTACTTTAAATTTTATTTTTGCATCAAATTCTTCTCTTCTCTAGTTAGTCCAAGCAATAAGGTAAAAAAAAAACGAGATACTGCTCCTAAAAGTACGTGCGATAGCCAAGGAAGTTTAAAGGTGTATGAAAGCCCAATACTGTAGAACAAAATTGTCCAGGCGTGCAGAGCAGCGGAAATAGGGGGATTGGCCCCGCGGAGCTTGCGCAATGTTACTATCTATAAAGTTGACATCATCAAATGTCAAAATCAAGCATTCACTTTTTTTTTATTTTTTGCACAAAATTGTTGGTTATTAAACGATACTACCATCGAATATTTAAAATTATTGTGTAATATGGGATTTTATATCATCTGATATAATATGGAAAGAATAGATGGCGCCACTTTACAGCCTTCTATTAAAATGGTCGATATTTTTTTGAGTTTTGTATTTTTACCAAAAATCTTTGTAAATAAATAAAAACACGACTTTTTAAAATAAGTTTCAAACATTGTATGATAGTTTCATGTACTTATCACCAATTTTGTGATAAAAGAAGGGCAAGATAGTGTAAATGAGTTTAATCTAATCCTAAGATTCTGGTTGTACATTAAAAGGTGAAAATTTTTATAACTGCTTTTTAGGCATATACTTTTCACTAACAATAAACATTCATGAGATAGAATAACAGTGGTTAAAAATGTTTAGTAACCTTTGGTACCTAGGTATCCATTGTAACAGTGTCCGTTAAATATTATGTGTCTACAGTATGTCAAGCTTAAAAAGTTGATAATGTAAGTTTAAGAAACCAAAAATCTAATTTCGTTTTAAACAAATACAGAAAAAGCAAAAATAAACTTTAACATAAAATTGTACTTTCTTTCATTCAATTAGAGGGACTTGTATATATTAAAATTTGCCCAGTAATTAATAATTTTGATCCTTTAAAAAATGTACTAAATTATTAAATGAAATAAAACTACCTAAATGTAAACCTTATTTCTTTTTAATAATCCACAGAAATACACAAACATTGTGGAAATCATCTAAAAGATTGTTAAGATTGGCTTACTTTTCTCACTGCTATTTCCTATGAAATTTTCACTACTCTATTATTCATAATTGATATATTATTATTTATTGGGTAACCTAAAGTTACGTCTATATTAATTA
Organism: Listronotus oregonensis; assembly: GCA_019359885.1. NCBI lineage: Eukaryota > Metazoa > Arthropoda > Insecta > Coleoptera > Curculionidae > Listronotus > Listronotus oregonensis. Next base: position 6,369 of record JAHBCN010020985.1, on the reverse strand, counting down.
AGATTAAGTTAATATAAGAAATACTTATCTAAAGTAAAAAATACCGGGTATGTTACCCTTGGATTTGCAAGACAAAACCATACAACCTCTAATCATTTTGTTACGATATTATAAGCAACAAACAATAAACACAAAATTCTAGTCAGAATTTAATAGACACTAATCACTAAAATAAGAAAGTTTTTACCAATCCAAAAAACTTCTGCAACCGCAAAATATAGGTACTCACACAAAGCAAAACAATCGAAACCAATACGGCGCAAAGGGCACAAACCACAACGAAAATGACGAATGATGAGACGACGACCGACGGTTGACGGTACAGCGCGGATATAGTTTCATACGCGCCGCGCGCGCTTGCACCAAAAACGGTACTACGGGTCTCATAAAGGTATAATGTGTTGCCAACCACACTGATTTATCAGTGTGTAAGTAGGGAGCACATTAAATTATTTAGTGGAATTTTATTATTGCGCAGAATCGGCGGGGCAACTCGAAGTTATTTTCATATTGGACATTTTTTGATCGAGTGGGCCATAGCATTGGGCTTCCATATATCTTTAAACTTTTTGGCGATAACTTATTCGATCCGGAATAATGTCTAGACAAATGTATTGAAAGCGTTTTTTAGCACATAAAAATTGTAAAAGTGGTGAAGAAAAAAAAAAGGTATTTTTTTTTTTCCCGATATCTAATAAATAGTTTTTTAAAAAAAAAAAAAAAAAATTAAATAGAAAAAAAAAAAACCTCTGATTTCCGAAACTTTTCCCTTTTATTTAAAATTTTAAAATTTTAACGAAAAAAATGGGCCTCCCGCGCTTTTTGGGGTTCCGCGCGTCGAAAAACCGGGGTACGTCACAAAATATATTTTTGGGGGAAATAAAAAAAAAATTTTTTTAAAAAAATAGTTTTATTAAAAAACACTTTAAAAATTTTTTCGTTAAAAATTAAACTAAAAAATTTCCCCACGTTAGAAATCTTTAAATAAAAAAATTTTCAATTTTGCTTTTGACTTTAAAAATTTTTTTAAAATTTTGTCTTAAATTTTTCGTTTATAAGCCTTTCTTTATACATACTGACAAGATCACCCATAAAAAATTTTTTTTTTTAAATAATTTATAAAAAAAAAAAATAAAATTTTTCATTATTGCGACAAAGGGTTTTAAAAAAGTAAAATCAAAAAAAGTACCTATTTTATTTGTTGGTTAATTAATCTTAGGATAAATAATATAAAAAAAAATGTTTAATAATTTTTTTTTAATATAAAGTTTTCTTAACACAATTTTTTTTAAAATATTTTTTTCCATGCATAAATATGCTGTAAACAATAAAAGGGGGAAAAAAAACTACGAAATATATCACAACTTAATTTAAAAAACAATGCTTAGGTTAAACCATCAAATAAAAAATTTTTTCCCAGATGTTTGTTTACATGGCAAAAAAAAAAAAAAAAACACAAAACTCTTTTTCCCCAAAAAACTATGTCCGGGGAAAAAAAGTCCCCGGGGCCAAAGTTCCGACCTGAAAATGCAGGGTATTTTCAAAAAGGTTTTTCTTTTTTTCCCCATTATATCTTGGTTATCGTTTCACATAAAGACATAATTTTATGATATAAAGTTTTTAATTACCGGGAAAAATTGAGAAAGTTATGACAACTGTTTTTTGAGATATTCGAATTTAAAAATCGCCCATTTTACCACTGACTGACTGACTCAGTCGTTGACTCATAAAAATTATGAGCCACTTCCTAAGGAAGTGGAAAATTAAAATTTGTTTGATAAAGTTGTTTTTTTACCGTCAGGCAAATATTCGTGCAATCGCGATCAAAATTAAAACAGCAACACGCCGAGTGATTCTCTTGCTGAAAAAAAAAAAAAAAAGTTGTAGTTCAGTGTTTTGAACTTCGTGAAAAATCAAAAAGTTTAAAATGGAATTTTGTTTCTATTTCCCAAAGAGTAAAAAAAGCACGAACACAATCGTTTTTTTGTTCATCAAATTGGAAATCCATATTTATTTGTATCATGGCTACGAAAACAAACAACAAACAACCCAGGTCATGGCCGCAAACACTACGTGCTACAAGGCGCGTGTCGTCAATAGTATTTACACAACAAGTGTGGAAAGTGAAAGATTTCACGAGTGTGAAAATCCACGAGTGTGTGGGAAATTCCTTTTAACGAGTTGTGTACACTATTTTCCTACGACCACAAAATATTGACCTCAATTTTATTTTTTTTGTGTTGCAATCTATTTACTCGTGATAATTTCCTTCGAGAGGAAAGATTTTCCTTTAAAGGAAAAAAGAATTTTGTTTGAAATAAACGTTTAATTAAATTTAGTGATGTTTTTTGGCGGTTGGTATAATTTCTGGTGGTGTATTTTTAATTTCACTATCAGTCTCCATTTTGGCAGAATTTTTTATATTAAATCACGTTAAATACCAACAACAAACGATCAGAATTAAATTGTCACTCGACTGACGCGCTAGGACTATGGTTTGTTTTTGTTGCGTAACTCATGGTGTACTAGATATAATTCTGTTTGAAAACGATTTATAGCTTATATTTAAGAATAATTGGTTGTCAGTTATTTTTCCCCTCTAGAGGGGGAAAAAGTTTTCCTCTCAGAGAGGAAAATGAAAATCAGTATGCGTGTGAAATATGCATGTTTCCGAAGCAGTAGAGAGTGCGTATATGTTCATTTTCCTAAGTGGTGGTAGGAAAAAAAACATTACCTACTTTTTCAGCGGCTTGACGCACAGTCGACTTGAGACGCCGCAGTGCCACTGCCGCATCCCGCTTGGTTACAAAACAGCTCGATCCTTGTAACACAACAAAACCGGTAAGTTGCTGTGCCGCACACCGCTACCGCGCACCGCAACACCGGATAGTTGAAAACTCTACCTTTAGTCTTTTTTTTTTTCTATTCTTTGAGTTCTAAGCCTGTGTATGGTATATTCCACAATAATTCTTTTTGAATTTTTCCCCTTAACCAACCAATAAAATTTAGAAATTTACAACCCCCCTAATTTAGTAAACCCAAAAGCCATAAATTTGGGGGTAGGTTTTAGGGATGTTTCTGTTTTTCTTGTCTCCTGGAAAAGTATGACGAGCAGACGGTTGATCCGTCATGCCCTACTCTTCCGGTCTAGTGACGGGGGTAGCTACCAGGTTCTTGTTACGGGAAACCAGATGTTCTTTCTGAGGCCGCATTCCATGAAACGGTCCTATCCGCTTTCTGTTTAAAGCCAAAAACCCTTTTCCTATAAAGGCGGTTCTGTCCGCCTTCTGTTTGGATTCACGGAACCGTTCCTAAGCACCTGTTTGTTTGGGAGGGATTACCCCTTTCCCCCGGGGAAAAGGCGCCGGTGCCTTCAGGGCACCTTTCGAAACCGATTTCCCCGTTTTGGTGGGCTTGTGCCTTTGAGTGGCACCTCTCGAAACGGATCTATCCGTTTCGGTCAGCCACGTCACTTTTTTCCTTGAAAGTGGTTCTGTCCGCTTTTGTTTGGAGCTAGGTAATAGTCCACCAAGGCTCTATTCACGATAAGGCTAGATACTCTGAAGGTCGCCCTGTATCCAGAGGACCGTTGGAGACACCTGTTTAAGGCACAGGATGTCATACACTCATCAGCACGGTATCTAACACCTTGATGTTTTTTACTTCGGATCCTTTCCCTACGCTAGCCAAAAAAGTTGCCGATAACCAGCAACTTTAGATGTTCCAAAGTCCTACTGGGCCCAACCACGACGACGACGTGTGAACACAGAGTTGGGCAGCCAAAAAAAATTGCCTGACAAATTTATTGTGTAGGCACCGCACCCTTTGAAAGAGTACAGGTCCCAATTATCTACTAATATCAATAGTTTAGGTTTAAATATTTTCAACAAAACAACAAATATAAAATAATAGGAATTCTTTATTTTATCATGTTATTAAATACTATTAATATTTATACAAAAATACTAATTACAATATTATAATAATACAATATTTAATTAACCTACTCTTTAGTTAGCTCGGTTTAGCTATCACTTACTTACATGCTAAACAATTTTCTTACGACTTTTTAGATGAAGGAATCTTAGATTTGGATCACGTGTCTCACAAAATTTTTTAAAACTTTTTCTGGGATATTATTTAAACTTTTTTAATTAATTCTACGGGATGTCCCAAAGGTATGGTCCAAATTTTGGGATTAGAATTGGATAAAAATAAGGTAACAACTTCATATAACTTTTTGCTCTATGCCCCTTCTTTACCGAGCTATTATTTAATAAAAATTGAAAATCGTTTTTTTTATTAATAATTTTTTGAATGGCTTGTATAATCTTTTTTTTTGTTGATTAATTCTAGAACTTGTCTTGCATTAACTGTAAACATGCCCGAAACCATAAAGATAGGTCGGACTATTAAATTTGTAAAAAACTTCAACATTTTTTGGTGTTGCCCATTTTTTTAAATTTTGCCTTTACTGGTAGAATTTTTCCGTACTCGGAGGAAAGCTCTCGGATAAGATATACCCTGGGGCTCTCAATAAGGTGCCAGGACTCCCTATGAATCTTATGTCAAAATCTACTACAGAAGTCAATTTTCAGCTGAAAATTTAAATTAAAAGTAAAAAAAAACTTAATTTATTTTTAAAAAAAAAAATAAAAACAATAAAACCATACACAAAGTAGAAACTTTATAATTATTAGTAAAATAACAAAAAAAAAAATGTATGGTAAATTTAACTAAAGGCATGTGTTCAAAGTGAGCACCCTGTTTCCTACACACATTTTCTTAATTTACTAAGAGTGCTCTTTGAACCTGAAACAACATGTTAGAACTTTCCTTATTGGCGCAATGAAACATGATTCTTTTTAATAAATTTTCAAATACAAGGAATAATCCTAACAATTTTTTTTCAGGTTCAAAGAGCATTTCTTTTTAAAAAAAAATTATTTAAATTTATAAAGTTACGATACATTTTTTTTTATTTCAATAATCATAAAGTTTCACTTTTGTTTTTTGTTTTTTTTTTTTTAAATAATTGTTTTTTAAATTTTAAATTTTATTTCGGAAAATTATTCTTGTAATAATTTTGATAAGATTTAAAACCCTTAAGCCCTTTTTTAGAAATGATTTTTAATGAAAATGCATTTTACGCGAAAACCCTAGTCCTATCCAATAAAAATAAAGTATACCTTTTTCCATAGAAAACTCGGGAGAACCTACCCGTAAGGTCAAAATTTGTATGACAACACTGCAAAAATTTTGAATTTTTACAAAGTGTCCGGGCCGCATCTTTAATGGTTTTGGGGCATTTAACAGTTAATGCAAGAAGTTATTAGCTAGAATTAATCAACAAAAAAATTCAATCGTAACCTCAAAATTAATAAAAATCAGTTTTCAAATTTTATTTAAGAGCTAATAGCTTAAAGAAGGGCAAGAGCAAAAAGTTTATTTTTGATCAATCTCAGATCCCAAAAATTTTGGGCCATACCTTTTGGGACACCCTGTATAGCAGAACTACTTAGTGTAGGGTGGGTTAAAAAAACAGTAATACGGAGAGAGGCGTAAAACTGTGTGACCATTAGCTCTTGCGAGATTGTCACAGATATATTCTTTTTCGATATTAAATGTGTTTAAAACATTTGAAAGGTCCTTTTTTGTATAGAATTCTTTAAAATATATAAAATTTTTAATCATATTGTTTTGAATTTCCACTTTTGTATTATTTGAATTGGGTACTCAGGTACAATAATAAATAAAGGGAAATTTTAAGTCCGGACCTACCTGCGGGTACACAAAGTTTATGGAGCTTTATTACTAACAATAGTAGGTTAAACGAGAAATCCACGAATTATTGTGGAATATACTGTACCCACTTTGGCTTGTTGGTCGGCAGTTTTATTGCCTTTCACTCCTTCATGTCTTGCACCCACATTAAGGTCTCCAGGATATATAACTGAGTACCTACCTATTATGTGTAAGTAAGTATTCAGTGGTGTTTCCAATATTTTATTTTAATATTTATTTTAAGATGCTTTTTTAAACTTTTTACATTTATGTTTTGGGTTTGTTGCTTGAAAACATCGTTTATACAGCTTCAAAATATATTCTATTTTTCAATTTATTTATACATTGTAATATTTTATTTGCGGGCTTTTTTTTTTAAATTTTGTCGACTTTTAGATGATTTTATGTTAAAAGGTAATACAAAAAAGTAAAGTTTTCGTATATTTAATTCTGAAACTTTTAATTTATAAAAAATATTTTTTCTTTAAGATATTCTAAGGACGTGATACTTTATTCAAAGTTATTAGGAAAGTTGGATAAAAGAAAAGAAATGATACAAAGTTCTGAAGGGCCGTGGAACAGGTA
>JAHBCN010020984.1:0-14612 GCA_019359885.1 Listronotus oregonensis | reverse complement strand
CAGTCTAAACTACACTTAATTACTTTAGTACATTAATGGTAGTAATGACTACCTTGTTGTAATGAAATCTTCTTAACAAACATTCTAATTGTGCAGTCGGCAATGTTTGATACATATTTGCATACAACAACATTAAGGTTCATGATTGGTATTATCATTTTTTCTTCATTAGTGCCATAAATAAACTATAAAGACATTACTCCATAACTTAGTCACAATTATTACAATAATAAATTATACGTCTATTGTTCCAAAACGAAATTTTATGAATACCGTCGAACCGCTGCATTCCTTGCTTGGATTAATCAATTTATCACATCACAATACTTATTTCAATGTTTAATTTACATTTAGTGATTGTTTAAGGTTTTTCTAGTTGCAGAATTGTCGTTTTCAGTCAGCTTCTACATCATGATACTATTTTAATAAAAAAGTACTTCAGTGCAAGTTTAATAAAACTTTTTACTCCTTCCTACATTACACTTGATTATTATTTTTTTAATTTATAATACCTTTTGAGTCTTGTTTAATTTTCTACTGTATAAACCAAAGACTTTAAGCGCTTTTATTTAGTGGCACCGTGCGCGATGACAACGACATCAGACGGCTGCATTAAATTATGCTTCAAAGCCATGGAAAAGCTGTAAGATTACTTATAATTTTTATTTATTTTTCGTAAATAAATATAACCTGGTCTCAGCACTGTTAAAGTCAAGTGCAATATAGTGAATAAACAATTTTAAAGCTTAGAAAGTAAGTATAAAAAGTGCGTATAAATAGAAAACTTCTTGGAGTTTTGTAGAATCGAACTCGGGACCTTCGTGTTGCTGGTCAAATGTGATACCTATTTAGCCATTGAGGCATCGTCCTAAAGTAGGCAAAAAATCCTATTAATTTGCAGGCTATTTATGAATCAACTAATCTGTCAACTAAGACATTTTTATTATATGACCGGGTAAACCACGACATGTAAGCCAATGTTTTCAAGTAAGTTTATTTTCTATTTTATATAATTTCATAAAAATAATTATTTTATTATAGTACTTAAAACAAATCAATTTAATAAAGAATTAAACCTTTTTATGTCTTTTCATGTTTTTTTGTTACTATTATTGCGAGAGCAGACTAGCTCTCCATAATAATCTCTAAAAAAAGTATAATTTTTTTAAAAAATAATATTTAAATATCTTTATTCTGGAGAAAAGCCAAATAATTTTTCTTTTAATTTGATATTCCCAGAAATCAAAATAAACTATAAAAACCTATCTATATGGCTAAAAGTTTTATTTAGTTTTTTATACATATATATTTTTTTTAATATTAAAGGTACCTACACGTGTACCTTCATCAGTGACTATTTTTTAAAAAAGTCATGTCAGAAGTCAATGTCAGTTAACAAAAAACAATTTTTTAGTTTCTTATCTGTTTTAAGTAATATAATCAAATAATTTATGTGCTACACCCGTCCGTCGATAAAAAATAAATTTGAAATAACATATATAATTTCTTATAACGCGTTGCCAATGTTTTCAAGTAAGTTTATTTTCTATTTTACATAATTTCATAAAAATAATTATTTTATTATAGTACTTAAAACAAATCAATTTTATAAAGAATTAAACCTTTTTATATCTTTTCATGTTTTTTTGTTACTATTATTGCAAGAGCAGACTAGCTCTCCATAATAATCTCTAAAAAAAGTATAATTTAAAAACAAATAATATTTAAATATCTTTATTCTGGAGAAAAGCCAAATAATTTTTCTTTTAAAGTAAGCCCTTATTTTAAGTCCCAGAAATGTATAAAATTTGCAGTTACTGTTATTTTTTATTTGTAAATAAAAAAACTTAATTTGTTTACTTCTTATTTTAATCAAAAAGTAATAATTTATTGTAAGCATGACAAATACTATTTTTTATACCTATACAGTTTGCATAGTAAGATTTTAAATATTTAATTAGTTTTTCCGTTGTATAGTGGATCAAGCCGAAAAAATACTTTTCCAGAAATTACTAAGTTTCCTCATTTTTGAATTTTTTAAAAGTTCAAACTCAAGGTTAAGAACTAATCTCTGTCTGGAACATTACTATCTAGTTGTCATTCATGCGATATTAAGGTAATTTTACAAAAAAAAAGGAAAAGGAAAATTAATATAAAAAATAGTTTAAGAATCATAGGTCATATGGTCAAACAATTTTTTTTTATGACAGTTCTAGTATCAACCTAGTTTTCTAGGATAAAAATTTAAGGCTAAATTTCATTTCATGTACTTTCTTATAAAAAAGAGGCCAATTTGCATGTTTATATTTCTTTAAAAAAAACCTTTCATTTTATTTAAATAATTTACTGTTTTCTTTAAAAAACTGAAAACAAAATTTAACTTGGACCTATGTTTATAAAGATCAGTTTGACAGATAAGTTAGTTTGTAACACTATTACACCGTAACTTTTACCCTGTGGCCTCCCCCCCAACCTATTATGCATCTATTTTACTCTCACATCATTAGAGCAAACGGTGATGTCAGTGGTCGAATAAAAAAAACCGCGTCTGTGGTGTGAAGCCTAGATATTATAACAGTTTATTTAAAAGACCCCAAAATGTTTTTTATAGACGTGTTAAAAATTTAATTTTTAACACTTCTATCTTAAAAATGTTACTTTAAAGCACTAGTGCCTTAAAGCTAAATTTTCAAGGACTAGTGTTAAAAGAGAAATGTTAAATTTTGAAAGGTAACGTTAACATTAATTTATTTACTAACATTTATATTAATTGTACAAGTAGGATTTCCTGGGCAGCAAATCCAGCGATGCTTATCCTTTTTTTTTTAAATGGATCGATGCAACCAATACTTCCTCCTACATTTTCTTCCATTTCAAGTGGATTTTAAGTAAAAACTAAAACAGCTAAAACTGACAGGATGTATCAAATTTAATGTAAACATGCTGTAACCAACCAGCATCAACAACGGTTGTTAGAATTCATTAATAAATGCCAATTTCAATAAATTTTATATACGATGCTATGTAAAACTATATCTTTCAATTTTGGAATAATTGAATTTTTAACTGTTAGTCCAGGGCATTTAAATCAAAATCACCCCGAATAGCGGAAATATTTTGAGCCAGCAGATATCAAGATGCGGTTTTCGGCATTGTGTTCAGGAAGGTCCCAGAAAATGACTCTAGGAAGTCTGGTTCATGCATTTTTGAAAAATGCTTTCTGGGCCGGAAAATGCATTTTCCAATTGCATCATTACTTGCACCATTATAGGAACGACTGCAAACATGAAAAAATCGCTCGGAAATCATTACTCGAGGGGTTTTTGGAACTGCCAAACTTTATTCTGGCATTAGAATTAGGTCTGCTTGCCAAATTTCTCCGCACCAATTCACCCCGGCACACCCCTGACAAACGCCAAACTTCCGAGCACACGGGTATTCAATGCCAGAATCAGTTCACAGCTCTGAAACCCTCCGAGTAACGAGTTTGGAGCGATTTTCAGGCATGCTGCCATTTCTCCCCAATTCACCCCGGACACCCCCACAGAGCTACCCCTGAGCACACCCGGGTAATTCTAATGCCAGAATCGAGTTCGACAGCCCCGAAAACCCCGGAGTAACGAGTTTGGAGCGATTTTCAGTCATGCTGCCATTTCTCCCCCAATTCACCCCCGGACACCCCCACAGAGCCACCCCCGAGCACACCGGGTAATTCTAATGCCAGAATCTAGTTCGGCAGTTCTTAAAACCTCGCGAGTAACGATTTCCGAGCGATTTTTCCGAGTTTGGAGACGTTCCTATAATGGTGCAAGTAATGATGCAATTGGAAAATGCATTTTCCGGCCCAGAAGGCATTTTTTAAAAAATGCATGAACCAGTCTTCCTAGAGTCGTTTTCTGGGACCTTCCTGAACACAATGCAGAAAACCGCATCTCGATATCTGCTGGCTCAAAATATTTCCGCTATTTTTCCTAACTTCCCTGGACTATGTATAATTGCGTTTGTGGAAAAAATATTGTATGATATTTGTGTTAAATGTACGTTTGAAGGGACTCATATTCTGCAAACTTTTACATTCGTGCCTTAAAATTGTACTTTACTCTTCATAAATAACTATAAAAAGAATTTCTATATTAATCACCCAAAAATAACAAACATATCATGATTAAATCTCTCTGATTAATTTGCATAAGAATACTTATTACACGTGTCCAGTTAGATATAGCGTAATAATCAAAATGCCAAACAATAAAACACAAAAGAATAAAGTACAACAATAAGAATATTCAAAAACGAAAAAGTCAACAACCAGTCATCGTCTTAAAATATAAAAATATCTCTGGGCTACTGTATTCTTGATTATTGATTGCATTATTGAAACCAGTTAACCAGTTGATTAATGTTATGATATTAGTCACCGATCATTTATAAAATAACGTATACATTAATAAAAACCCGAATCGAATAAGCCTCTATCGTATAATTGAAAATGTATTTTTTTCTTTACAAGGTGGTCCATCCTTTCAGACGAGACAGATACTAAATTATAATGCGGACGTATATTTTAATTTGACGTTTCTGAGATGGCTTTATTTTTGTAAGTTCTGATGGGAGATCAAATTAAAGTATCAAGTAAACCTTTAAATAAATCTTTAAAATGAGAACAGTTAAGCAGGGTGTTCAGAACTCGCTTATTATACAGGGTGTCTGAAAAATACGTGTACAACGTTTGATGACAGACTCCGGACGTCAAAATAAGTTGAGCTGAGCGAACTTTCCTATATCCAAAATTGCTTTAATTAGCCTGTATAGGGCGTTAAAGATTTTTAAAAATATTGGTTTTTCCCAAATTTTTCAAAAACGTGCGTCGAATTTAATAATTTTTGGTGATTAGCCTTGGTCTATGAAATGACGTTTGCTTTGGGCATAGTTAACGACTGTAATTAACCTAAAATATCATAAACGTGACGTCATATGTACATATATCTTCTGATTTTTATGTCATTGACTAACTGACAAATCAGATATTATTTTCTGCTAAAACAATGTATTTGGAAGATTTTTCATTTCCTGCAAAGTTTTGCTAGGATAAGTGGTTATGCCAGAAAAAATAATTTTCAATTACGTACTCGGTCAAATATTTTGTTAATAGGAATAGAGGTTTTTACTAAACATTGTTTGCTGGTGTCTTTATAAAGTTTTTTGTTGCTATGACATTCAATATTTCTATTGACAAATTGCTTATTGGTCCTGTAGTCCTGCCAGACAAATTAAATGAAGATATATACCTTAATTTTTTGCAAAACACTTTGCCAATTCTTCTGGAATATTTGCCCCTTATAATTCGTCAGGCACTGTGGTATATGCATGACGGAGCGCCAACTTATTTTTCTTTGGCTGTTCTACGATACCTTCATGTCCAATACCATCATAGGTGGATTTGAAGAGGCGTTGATGCACCAGTACGATGGCCACCACGTGCTTCGGACCTAAATATGTGTGATTTTTTTTGTGGAGTGCTCTTAAAACCGAAATTTATAAGACTCCTGTGAACACGCGCGAAGAATTATGGCAACGAATTTTAAATGCTAGCCATCTTTATATTCCCGAGATATTAAATAAAGTTTAAGTTCATTTTTTAAGATGTGTAAATAAGTGTATCCAACAAAATTTGTGGTCATTTTGCACATTTGCTTAATTGATGTTTTGTTATTATCGAGTTTTTTTTTCATTATAATAAAATATCTTGCCTGAGCACGTAATTAAAAATTATTTTTTCTGGCACAACCACCTATCCTAGAACAATTTTAAAAGAGATAAAAAATCTTTCAAATACATTGTTTTACTAGAAAAGAGCATCCGATTTTTCAGTAAGTCAATGACATAAAAAATCAAAAGATATAACTACATATGATGTCACGTTTATTATACTTTAGGTTAAATACAGTCGATATTTATACCAACAGCAAATGTCATTTTATAACCTCGAACCAAAGGACTCATTACCAAAAATTATTAAAATCGTCTTGCACGTTTTTTAAAAGTTTAGAAAAAACAATATTTTTTTAAATCTTTGACACCTCTGCAGGCTAATTTAAGCAACGTTGAATATAGATAAGTTCACTCAATCGACTTTTTTTGACGTCCGAAGTCTGTCATCAAACATTGTACACGTATTTTCCGGTCACCATGTATATAATTAATTAATTTTTGTATTTCGCTTCATTTAAAATTAAAATAAGCATATAAAAATGTTACTTTGTAAAGGATCATTTATTCAGGACTGAACAGGGATATATTTGTAGATTTCTTTGTATTTAACAAAAAATGCCACCTTCTGTATATTTCCCACAATATCCTGAAGCAACCTTGACTGACTCCATCGGGTCATGTTTAAGAGCATTTTAAGGTCAAATTTGTAAAATTAATCACATTCAAATTGAAGGTCCGAAAGGCTTGAATATGGTATCTTTATGTTTTTGTGGTCGCTGAATCCGGGTTCAATTTGACTTTATCAAGTCAGAGTCAAGGACATTTCAAGGTAAAATCTGCAAAATTACACAGCCCAATAAAAAAAAATTCGAAAGGTCCGAAAGACTTGATCATGGTTTTTTTTTATGTTCGCTAAATCCCAATTCGAGATCAGTTTGACCCCATCAGGTCAGGGTCAAAGACATTTTATGGTCAAATCTGCAATATTAATCCCAACTAAATTTGAAGAGTCTATACATATGTTTTTGAGGTTGCTGAATACGAATCCGTGGTCAAATCTGCAAAATTTAAAATTTGCAGATTTGACCTTAAAATATCTCTTGACCATGACCCATGAGGTCAAACTGACCACGGATTCATCTAACAACCTTAAAATCATAAATATACACTCGTTAAATTTGATTAAAATTAATTTTGCAGATTTGACCTAGAAATGCTCTTGATACCGACCCGATGCCTGAGCCTTTCGAACCTTCAATTTTAATGCCAATAATTTTACAGATTTGACCATAAAATGCTCTTGACCACAATCCGGTGGGGTCAAACTGACCACAGATTCGTATTCGGTGACCTCAAAAATATAAGTATACATTTTTCAAATTTGGTTACATTTAATGTTGCAGATTTTTCCTTGAAATGCCCTTGAACCCTAACTTGATGGGGCAAACTGACCCGGGATTCGGATTCAGCGACCCTAAAATTATAAAGATATCATGATCAAGTCTTTCGGACCTTCAACTTTTTTTTGTGGGACTGTGTTATTTAAATAGAACCATAAAAGGTACGACATAATATTTTCATTTCCCTAATGGAACATAACGTCTACCTCCACTGCATTTTCGGGCAGTTTATGCAGATTACAAGTACATAGGTCATGTAATTGGCAATCGGAAACGGTTTGTATTTGTGATTTGATGATAAATCTACATAAAGTGTTTATTTTATTAATTGTCAAAAGTGGTTTACTTCAAGGAAAGAGTAAGATTTCTTTCCATTTCTGTAAACTTTGACGCAACTTTTTGCTTGTTTATTTTTGTAAGCTATTGTAGACTGTTGTGTGCCACCGAATGCAGTAGTCACCGATGACACAAATTATTATTAAATTTGGTTGCTACAATGGCTGTAGCACTTAGTTTTACAATTTTGTTTTATTATTTTCAAACTATTTTTAAATTAAATTCCTTTTTGGTTTATTTAAATTATTTATTTAGTTTTTTTTTATAATATTAACTGTCACTGAATATACTAAGATTTACTAGAGACTAACTTAAATGTATGGCTAACCTAAAGATACTGATGCTTGAAAAATACTGCTAGATACTTATTTTTCTACAATGGGGGTTGTGTTGACCACTGACACAAGGGGCGGAGCCATTTTTAAGATTGGAAATTTCCTTTGTCCCTTTGTATGTAAATACTATTTGAAAAGATCAAGTGTTAAAATATTAATTTGGGGTGTTTACGATCGAAGTATACAATAACCTATTTAGGGTTTTATAGTTCTAAAAGCTTTATTAATAGTAGGGTAATAGATTGTTAGTTTAAAGGAAACATTTATTATGCAAAGGATAAGTTTAAATTACTTTTACGTGTTTTTAGAAATATCTACCCTTTTATTAGGGTGTTAAAAGTCTTGGGAAATGTAAATAATGATTATAGAATATTTGGGGTTCTTTGACAATAATGATAATTCTGAATAATGAAAGTAACTAATAAAAATGTGTTATCGTGATACGTAAAAACTATAAAAAACATTAATTATTATAAAAGGAAATTCCGTCTTATAATGTATTATCACATTTATAATAGAATATTATATTTGATCTTGGTTGGATCACAACAAGACGATGAGTAAAGTACACGACAAATCTATATGTCACAGTGTTTTACCTGCGAAATTTTTTTTACGAAAAGCTGTTTTAAAAAAAAGTCATTTATTTGGAATACTTTTGATTTTGGACCTTGGTCTTTTGTTGCCAATATACAGCAAATTACGCAGAGAATTCGAGAAAAAAATAAAAGGTGGTATCCCATTTACTAAAAGTTGACACTGAATTCTCGAAAGTGGATCATCTGGCAACGTCGCCTGTACTTTTAGCAAAAGCAGAATGTTATTTTTTCCTAGTTTCCGAATTTCATAAAGTGTGTCCCAATAGTTCGTAAGATAATTGGATATTCCGGGACTTTTGAGACACACTGTATAAAGATATTATGTTATCCAACAAAAAAGAATAAAAAAAGACATTTAAAATAATATTTTATTTATACGAAAACATAAAATTTCATACCCCTTTAGGCGAGACTACAGAGAAATATTTTGCAACTATAACTAATATAAATAAGTTTAAGCTGAAGCAAAAGCATATTTCAAAGATACATGAAATCAGTATTTTAGCACAAAGTTCATGTACCATTAAAAATGGGAAAAAACTCTTTTTTTTTCGAAATGTGTGTTTTAAGGCTGTAGGGTGTAAAAAAAGATGAATTTAGCCCTTCTAAGCCCTTAAATGTAATTATTAATATCATATTCAAAACTTATTTTTAGCGAAATGTATGTTTTAGGGTTGCAGGAGGTAAAAAAAGGTAAATTTAGCCTTTCTAAGTCCTCAAATGTAATTTCTAATATTATATTTAAATTCAGTGTCCCGAAAACCTATATGTACCATTAAAAATGGGGGAAAACTTTTTTTAAGCGAAATGTATGTTTAGGGGGGTGGGGTAAAAAAGGGGTGATTCAGCCATTCTTAACCCTCGAATGTAATTTCTAAATAAAAACTTTTGTTTAGGAAATGTATGTTTTAAAAATGGAAAAAGAAACTTTTGTTTGGTAATTTTATTTTTGGGGGTAAAAGGGTGAAAAAATGGGGTAACCCCCCCCCCTTTCATAGAATCCACTATTTCTTCCCGACACTTTGTAGTTGATCTGTTTCTTAAAAGAATGCAAAAGGTTTCATCTCGATTCATGACCTTCCAAAATCATTTAACGGTGAATAAATATATTTACCCGGACTAACAAGATTTACGCCATGTCCTTTAATAGCACTTTCTAATTTTTTTTATATTTAGGCACTCAAAAACCATAACAAATCATAAAATTGCTCCTACGAATTTGTTCCCGATTTATCAGCTTATTATTGAACTGTTCTTTCGACTTCCACTCATGAAATAAATCCATGTTTGTATCTGAAATAACAACAACCATAAGGAAGTGCTAGGAGAAAAGCACTTTAGTAATTAAGAGAAAATACCTACCAATTTTATAAGAACTGTCTACGTGCCGCCTATCTATAGTATATGTCGCTAAAATAATAACAACACGATCTAGATTACCTGTTTTATCTCCGGCGTATATGGTCAAGCAATAAAGAATGGACTTTCTAAAACAAAGTAAAACACCCACGATTGATTAGGATGTGTTCTAAGAGAAAATCTTAAAATATTTGCTCGATTTCTTTTTTAAACTTGTTTTTAGTGTTAAGTAATTATTTGAAATTGCTTAATCTATTAAATATACCAAGTGAATACAACAGAGAATAAACAGGCTCTTTATACGTATTTTTTTAATTGGCTTAGAATAACTCTTAATCCTTAAATAAACCTAATATTGCATACTATTTACTTTTTTTTAGACGAACTTACATAAAGAAAACATATATGTAGATATTTAAATTTTTTTCAGCAGCAAAATAGTATTCAGATTATTTTTTATGTATTTTCAACACTACTTCTTTCATGTGATACATTTATTTCTGTTTCGCTTCATAGGTATTAAAAAAAAAAAAATAATACAACTAAATACATAATATGTTTATTATACAAAAACACAAAAATTTACTCTACTTCTAAAATGGGAAACAGAAATTATGATACTCTATCATTGAATTAAAATTTCCCTTTAAAATTTTTTAATTATGTTTAACCTTCCATTGATTAAATTTAGCCCCAACCCTTCAAACTCACTTAAACCTACTTTGGCAAGTAATGTCAAAGAAACCTTTTTAAACCCGGAAACAGCAATAAAGGGTTTTCCGTCGAGGTTTGTATGCACTTTTATTTTCAACCCTAATTTCTAAGGCAAAAACACAAAGATTTTATTATACATCCTGCATATTTTTTTAAAAACTTTGATAAAAGGTTTGTAAAATTGGGGCCTTAAAAAACAAAAAATCCCAGGCTTTTTCCCCTTTTTTCTTTTAAAAAATTCCCCCTGCCCTAAAGTCATTCAAAATTTGACAGTCTTAAAGGCAAAAAACAAACAATTTTGGGAAACCAAACAAGCAGGGAAGGAGGACAAAAAATGCGTTTTCCTGCCAGGCATATGTAAAAGTACAGAAATGTAATTTTTTTAAGTTTTTAAAAAATTCTGTAAACTCAACATTACATAAAAAGGGGTTAAAAATTTATAACGATTTACAATAAAATTGTAGATTCAAAAAAATGTATAATTTGAATAAGATTCTAGGGGTTTAAAAGACATCCTTAAGAACATTCCTAAGCTTATACTGCTAGTGGAGTTCTTACCTTTACTGCGGTGACTGATTGATTGATTGTTTTCGTTTTAGTTTTTCTGGCTATTCCTGTTTTGCTTCTTCAAATCTGTACCCAAATATGACCCTGCATTTGGGTAATTTTTTTTTTTGATATAAAACTTGGTTGGTTCGTGACTTTTTTCCCTTGAAGGCTTTTTTTTTGGGTTCGCCTTCTTAGTATTTATTGCTGATGCTTGTGCCTTTATTTTGTTATTACATTTAAATTAGTAAGTCTTAATATCTTCCTTAAAAAAAATTAGTTGTCCTTAGGGTGCCTATGTTTGTAGTTAACCGTATGTTCCCGGTTTTTTGATTAAACAATTTGCTGCAAATTTTGGTATATTTCTTTCGTCATTTTTCTTGAACCCAAAGGATTCTAACTATTGTTCTCTAACTTTTTCTGTCCGGAAAATAAAATTTCCTTTTGACCGTTTTTGCTGCATAGCTTTAGACGACTTAAATAGCTTGAATTTTTCTTCTAGTTTATTAATGTACTGAATAAACGGGTATATTATGGCTGCGGCTGTCCTTGCCTTTTGCCTGGTTTGCTAGATACTTTTCTAAACAGCAATTTTCGGTCAAGTGATACCCCCAGATCCTTTACACATTCCATCTCTTTTATACTCTGGTTCTGTATTATATGCATATTTTGAGAGATTTTGAGATTATATTAAATCTGTTTTTTTTGCTCATGATTATTTTTAGAAAATTATCCTTACTTTTAAACTCAAAAAATATTTATGACCTCGAAAAAAGTTTTGAAAATAATATTACCTCTTGTGGTATTACTAGTGAAAATTTGATTTAGGAAAATAAACTCTGTAATTTGGCATTAATAACACAGTCAGGGTTTAGAGCATTTTAAGCTTAAATCGGCATAGTTAATCGCAACCAAATTTAAACATTGTAAACTTATGTTTTTAAGATCGCTGAATACGAATATATAGTCAGTTTGACCCGATCGGGTCATGATAAAGAGATATTTTAAAGTCAAATCTGCAAAATTACACATGTTTTTGAAGTCGCTGAATTCGAATACGGAGTCAACTTGACTCCATTGAGTCAGGGGGTCAAGGGCCCTTTTTAAGGGGACCGAAAATCCCGTGGTCCCCCCGGTTTGACCCTTCCTTAAATTTTAAATTTTTTGGTTGGCAAGGAAAAATTTGAACCTTTTGGGAAATGCCCTTTTTACCCCCTTTAAACCTTTTGGGGGTTGCAGTTTTTCCAAACCCAACCCCAGATTTGAAATTTAGGGCCCGGGGCCCCAAAAATTATTTTTAAAAAAATTTTCCATTGTCGTTTTAAAAGGGGCCTTTCAGGAAAACCCTTTTTTTTTTAAATCCTTTTTTTTATTTAAAAACTTTTTAGCATAAAACCAAAAATAACAAAAAAAAATTGCATTAATTAAGATTTCTGTATTTTCAACATAACTTCCTTTTTTAAAAAAATACCTTTTAATAATTTCTTTAAACCTAAATTCAGTCTTCTTAAAGTTTGGGGAGTAATTTCTCGAACGCTTACCTTTAAATTTTTAATACAAAGTTCCGGTCTATTACGTAGCCTAGTAGCATAACTTTGTTTTTTTAAATATCCCTACAGAAAAAAATCACAAGAGGTCATATCCGGCGATTTGGGGGGCCATGGTTCTAAGGAAGAATTTCTACCTATCCATTTCATAGGAAAGTTTACATTTAAAAAGTTCCTAACTATCAGATAATTATGTGCGGGGGACCATCTAGTTGAAATATAAGCTTTGTCTCTATGCTAAAGGCAATTTCATGAGAAATCATAAACATCCTTTGTAAAAAATGCAGAAAATTTTCTTCCTTAAGGTTATCCAGGAAAAAAAACCAACAATTTGTTCGTTAAATATGCTACACCACAGGGTTTCACTTTTTCACTGTATTGTATTGGTTTAAACCATTAATTACCCAATGCGGATTTTCGGCTGCCCAAAACCTACAAATTTGACTAGATACCACACCGTTTGTTGTAAACGTTGCCTCATCAGTAAACATTATATTCTAAAGAACATTTTTATCGTTAAGAGGTTCCCTTGCAACCATAAGCAAAATTCAAACCGCCTTTTAAAATCACCATGTATGTGAAAATTTTGGTTTCAATGCCCTAATCCTAGTGCGTTTCAAACACATCCATATTTTGTTTTCGTTAACCTGGGATCCTCGCCACGATCTTATACTACCATTTGGGTTTTTTTGAAATTCTGCTAAAATTCGTTCGCGTCTAGATAGCGTTTTTATTTAAATTGTACCTTTTTTGGTCTTGAAAACCGCTCCAGGTCTTGCGACAAAAAATTTATTCATAGTAATTGTGAAAAATTAAATGTGAGATAGGGAAATAATAATAAATTCCAAGTAAAACGTGAAATGCAAAGGGAAAAAGTTTTTATGGAAATGAAAAAATTTTAAACCCCCTTCCCGAGACGCGTACCTTTTCGAAAACGGTAAAGGGAAGGCGAAATTTTGGGGTCAAAAACAAAATTTGCACCAGTTTTGAAGGTTTAAACCCTCTGGTAAAATTTTTAACATTTTTCAAAATTGACCTGTGCTTTCTACGATTTTTAAAATTAAAAATTCCCAAAATTCTTTTTTAAGATGGAAAAAAGTTTTATTTTGCCTACAACTTTTGAGGGGAACGAAAAGGAAAATTGATATACGGGGTGTCGCAAAAAAAAGTTTTTTTGAATTTTTAAAATTTTTTTAAAATTTTTTTTATTTTTTTTGAATTCTCCATAGAAACAAACCCGAATAAGCTAAAAACCCCATCAAAATATTTAAAACTCCAAAAAAAAAAAAATCGCAATATTTTTGATACACCCGTATAAATTTTTTTTTCCATTTTAACTTACATGACGATACTAATATATAACTAAAAATTTTTTCGAATAGGTTAATAAATATATTATCTTTATATCTCCTTTAATATTTGTCCAATAAAAAATATGATTTTATAACCTTTTATATAGACAATATAAAGAGATTTATTTTATATTATATAAAATTTTTTGATTCTTATAGTTTTTGAGATATTAACTATGTTTTTTTTTAATATGAACGTCAATATCTCAAAAACTATTAAAGTTCCCAAAAAAATTTTTATCACATAAATTGTGTATTTTTATAAGACCTTTAATTCAGTTATATATTTTTTTCTAAATGAACAACTTTCAAGTTATAATCAAAAACCAATTTTCTGAATTATTTTTAAAATAACACTTAGAAAATATTTGAAATAATTTTTTAACGTTAATATTTTAATAACAATAAAAGTTACTAAAAAAATTATAAATTAAATTATGTATTTTTACATGACCTTCATTTTAGTTATATAAGTTTTCTGTTTTAAATGCAATACTTTTTAAGTTAAAGTCAAAAATATAAATTTTCCCTTTTTTTTTTAAATATGGAATTTAAAAAAAAAAATTTCCAGAACCCACTCTATAACTAATTTAAAAATTTTATTACCTGAATTTTTTAAAATATATTCTATAAGGGCGGGCCGAAGGCCACGCATATTTTAATATATGTTAATAAATTTTTATTTACTTTTAGATATATTTCAAATACATCA
>JAHBCN010020983.1:0-14499 GCA_019359885.1 Listronotus oregonensis | reverse complement strand
CGATTTTAGTCGATAGCCCCCGAACGGTAGAAAAATTTTTGCGTTTGCGCAAATTAATTTTAGGTTTTAGAAAATATCCTACGCATAAGGGCCTTTTTCCCAACCCCGTGTTTTTTACATATGACAGGTGACAGATGACATTTGACAGGGTGACATTTGACAGATGGTATTGACCATGCCCTAAATAATGCGTCACACAAGATTCCTAAATATTACATGACGTCAGAGATTTTAAGATAATAGGCTCCCCCGGGGGATGGAGGTTCGTGAATGCCCTATCTATAACTACTCCCCATATATATTTCCAAAAATGAATGTCATACTGAGTTTTTTGTTTAGATTTCAGAAAAAAAATACACATATAAACAATAAACGCTTACAAATTTCTTTAAAAAAATCACAAAAAGTGGTTTTGTTTAATCTTAAGCTCTGACCTGCTCGTGCATTGTGACTACCTGGCATTTGTTGGGCATGATGGAAATCAGGTTGTCAATTTCCATTTGAGGTGTGGTATTCCATAGGTCAGAAAGGTAATTGAATAGCTAAGCCCTCGTTTAAAATTATATTCTTTGATTAAAAACTTTTCGTCCCATTAAATCCCATAAATTCAATGGAATGGGGATAAGGTCTGGAGATTGTGCGGGACATGGCAAAACATTCATTTACGAATTCTCTAAAGTCGCGTACCAGACAAACTGTATGTGGACATTACCGTGCATTAGCTGGAAATTTGGTCCGATTATTGCTGCATACGGAAGCACAATAGGTTGCAGAATGGTGTCTCGGTAACTTACAGCATTTAAGAAGCCCTTTAACAAAACGAGGTTAGTCCTTCCTTTGATATGAATACCACCCACACCGTAACTGTACCACCTTGATAGCTGTACGCTTCCTGAACCGCAGCAAGACGTTCTAAGTTTCCAGAACGCCTCCACCCACGAAGTCGACGAGAATCTGGATGAAAGCCCAAACGGGATTCGTCTGTGAACAATACCCTACGTTATTCCATTCTTCATGACGCCATTGTTGGTGTTGTTAAGCCCATTCCAATCTTAGAGCCCCTTTGCCTCTTCTTTGCGGCGGAATACAGAGAAGTCTACGAGCATTTAAATTAAACTTATGTAGCCTGTTTCTGACAGTTTGGCCGTTTAAAACAATATTGTGTCTGCGGTGTAGCTTATCTGCAAACTGACCCGCAGTGATCGTCCCATCCCGTAGTGCTTATTATTGTATAAAACGGTCATGTGCAGGCTCAGTTATTCTTGTACGACCTGTATGGCGCTCTCTAAAATCCCCGGATTCACGGTATCTTCTCATTAACCGACAAATGACGATAGCTGATGTGTTAAGGACCTCCGCTACTGCTTTGCAATTTTGGTCTGCTTCAACCATTCCCACTGCTCGCAGTTGTTTATCACGGCTTAAAAAAAAAGGAAATTCGTGTACTAAAAAATTGTGTTTTATTTGCTTCGAATGCACAGGTAGCCAAACGAAACTAATTCAATATTTTCAACACTTAACAGTTAAATATTGTTAATGAACAAGTTATGGAATAATAAGAATTCAAAGAAATATACTGTAAACAAGAACTACATACTATAGAAATTTTCGAGACGATACGTGGGTGTTTAAAAAAGTTAAAGCTTATTTAATTCTTGTTCCCTAAATTATTTTGATGTGATCTTGTCGGCGTTACTTTTCAGAATAACCTTAACTGGGACAAACACATTACATTCATGGCCTTAGCAGCTTTATAAAAGCTTGGATTTCTCTTTCGTGGCATGTTTCTTCTTCCATTCTGTATACTCTTTATGTATCCCAAATTGGAGAATATTGTTTTCACGTCTGGGGAATGGCGTCTCCTATAACTCTTAGCATTCTCGATTCCATTTAAAGAAGAGCTGTTCGTCCTATAAATAATCCCACCCCTACAGAAACGCTTCTGCTCAGAGAAGTTGGCCAGTATAATTCCTCCTCTAGTAGCTCCCAACAGAGCAACATGTGGTGCAACTTTTATGCATCTAGAGTGTCCTAGTCTATGAAACCTGCTACTCGCAGAGGTGTTCTCTTCTCCTTCCAGTCTCCAAATATTTAAGTCCCGTGTGAACAAACTTTTCCTCACCACACATAAGACACCCACCGTACGTTAGTACTTAGGCTTCAGCCTTCGTGGACTATCCAGAGATAAAAAAAAATACATAGAAATCTTAAGGATCAAAAAAATGCAATAAACTACGTTTTTTGGCTATTTTCTGTTTATTGCTATTTTGTAAAAAGCATATTGCATTTTACGATTTCTAACTGATCCTATCTTGTAGGTAAAATAACGAAACTTTAAAATTTGTTTCTATGACCAATACTTACACAGGTATGAAGGAAAAAAGTTTTTGTAACCACATGCCTGCCACCTTGTATTTTAACAACTCTTGTTTCCTAGCAGATAAGACTTGGGGTAATATTAATATAATCTGTCCATTTTCGATTAAGAAAAACACCTGCTAAGTAACCATGGTTTCTGGCTTTTAGAACCCATGGAATACATTTTTTGTAGTTATAATTATGAATATGGACTTTTTGAACCAATGCAATATATTTTTTGTTCAGGAATTTTTTAATGAAATATGATCAAATTATAGCTGTGTGAAAATGTAATTCATTGTAAATGTCAATTAAATATCTTTATTTTAAGGACTTACAAGTAATCTAATATAATAAATGTCATGTCTCTATTCTGTGTACAGTGTCATTAAACGAGATCAACAGAGCTAAATTTTTAATCCTCTCTTCGCATTATTAAAAATTTTAAATAGCCATCTTGTGATTTTTAAAAAGAATCTAAAAAAAACTTAAGGAAATTAATTGAATGGAAACAAAAGAGATAAGACATAAAATTAAAAATTTCCCAATGAGACACCTTATTTAGTGGTTTGTTTTTGCCTCATTTAATTTGGATTTTTTTAAATATTATTGTTAAATTTAAGTTTAAGATTTACTTTTACCAATATTTACAAAAGTAGTAATGAAATCTAGATTATGACAGAATATTGACTTTTTAACTATAAAATACGACGTTTCAGGTATCTATTGTTACCTTTTTTTCTAATTCAACTTACATATTTCTGATATAAATTAAATAAATTCTGTTATTACCAAAATTGGGTATAATTTTTTTTTGTTAAAACGTAATAAAAAAATGGACACTTTCAAAAATGAACAAATAAATAAGGGGCTCATAAGCAGGGGCGTTTATCGGCTACAAAAATTGGGAGCCCTAACACAATTTAAAATTTTTATAATTTAATTTGTATGATTTTTTAACATTATTTAATCAAATTTAAACAATGGGACGGCCTGTCCAGCTATTTTGTTTTATTTCAAATTATTTTCTTACGTGTTATAAAAGAATGTTATTTCACAAGAAAAAATCCATAATATGCTACTTCTCAGACCTCTTAGGATTACACTGTACATATGATACTATTATAGCAACCTATTCTTTCTTTTTATGTGTAGATGTTATAGTCAATCCTCGAAGCTCCGGCGTTCCTAGGTTTGACTAGTCAATCCTCAGGTCTGACTTAAAGTCTTAGTCAAAGCCCAAACAAATGAAATTTTTCGGCCTCTGACTAAAGAGTTTTTGTCAAACCTAGGAGAAACTAATTTGGTCAGGAAACGTCAAAACTCAATTTAATTAAATTGGGGTTTGACCAGTCAAACTTGAATTAGGTATTAGAAAGCCTCAGTTTGTTAAATTAGTAATAAAACTATTTTTCTATTTAAATATTTATTGTTGTTATATTGTTATAGTTAAAATAAAAAAAATGTCTTTATTCAAACATGGTGAGGCATTATGACATTTAGAACTGCACAATACGTCAGATATCTTACATTTACAACTAACCAAAACTAACCGCAAGTATAAACTTATTTAAACGTGTTATAAGTACAGCCGATGTTTGACCGAGTCTGCCAGTCGCTTCTAGAATCGACTAGGCAAAGCCCGAAACAGATTAATTTACTTTCGACGTTTCACTAAAAAGTTAGAAACTTCTAGGTTTGACTAAAAATACTTTAGTCAAAGGCCGAAATTGGAATTTATTTCGGGGTTAGTCCGAAGGCTTTGGTCAAACCTAGGATAAACCAATCATTCCGCGAAGAGACTGCATATCGACCTTTGAATATGACATAGATATAGAATGATGTGGGACCCATTTTATCTAACACATAAGTAGTTCCCTAACACAATTCAAAATTCAAATGAACGTTAAAAAAACACACTATTAGAAATCAACTACACTTGCCCGAATTTCCAGAGTAATTTTATATGTTTAAGAATATAAACAGCAATACTATCCCTTTAGGGCTATTGCCCTTTATTTGTTATTAGGGCTGCAACAGTTGCAATAATTACAAGATAAGGACACTGTAGGCTTCTAGGGTAAAAGTTCTAATAAAAAAAATAATGGCTTAAATAGAAGGTGATGGTTTTGATAGTCCAAGGACTGGCACTGGGATAATAAAATATTGAGATAAATCGGCTCTTGCTATTTCATCCATTTTCTCAATTACTTCTAATTTCGTGTGTCCTGGAACCCAGGGAAGTTATCTCCTCTTGTTTTGGGCGACAAATAGTTAAAAATGTTTAAGTCGTTTAGGCATTCCATCATGATTGAACCAGGCCTATGCAAAGTGATGGAGGTGTTCCCTTTTTCTATATACCAGGATTGCAGCGGGCTTTATATGGTTTATTAAAGTTATCGTTAATATAAGGCTGTTATGTAATCTAATCTTATATCCAAGAGCTGTCGTCGATAATATCCATTTTTTTTATATTTTTCAAAATTTTGTTTTCATATCCTGTTGTTTTAAGACCAGGATAGTTTCACTAGCCCTAGGAGGTGTGCTTCTTAGGGCACCGATTATGCACAGACATACCATGCCTCTGCAGACGGTTTAGCATCATGAGTGTTCGTTGCACCATAAGACTGCACCGCAGATGACTATGACGTAAAACCAAAGCATTATCTTTAGTCTAAGCTTTCCAGGTGTTACCAAACAAGCTCCTACACCTCATGAGGCATATTTTGGCTTTGTTAGGATTTATTGCTATCTGATTGTTCCACGTTAATTTGGTGTCCAGGATTAGACCTAGGTATTTTACTTCTTTAACAGTTATCTTACTTCTTCTGTTTGTAAATGACAGTATTGCGGTTTTCTCAGCGTTGGCTTTAAGATTTATTCCTTGGCACTAGTGCTGATCTATGTTTAGAGCTCTTTGCATAAGTTCTGCTATAGTGGTAAAGTGTTTACCTTGCACGAATATTACCACATGATCAGCATACCCCCGGGCGAAAAACTTCTAATTGTTGAGACGAGTTAGCAAATCGTTTACCACTAGGTTCCGGGTGGATTTACGCAAAGGCTGAGTATGCTGAAGCCTAGGGCGGCAAATATTGTGGGCGACAAATTTACGATTAATTTAAAAAATATATATAATCGTAAATTAATAAAAAATATATTTAACGAATAGATAAAAAATCCGGCCAAATTCACTTTATTTTTATAAGAATTACTAGAGTAGTTTACATTTTTTAATTTTTTATATTTCGTCCTGATATCCAAAAGATATGGACACATTAGGGCGGCAAAAATTTACTAGCCTATGGGCGACAAAAAGTTAAATCTGGCTCTGACTAGGTTCCATAAAAAAAGGAAAAAGTATTCCGTCTTAAGGGCATCCTTGTGCCACCCAGGGCCTTCTAGACAGTGTTACCTTGTAGCCAGCTCTTGACTCCATGGATCTTGTGACCTGTTTTAGATACCCGGATATGACTACATGTCGTTTATTCCATATCTACAGGCAGCTCTGAGTAAGGAGCAGGCATTATCATACACCAGCATGAATTATGACAGGCAGACAACCTTGTATGCCTTAGCCACAGTTATGGAGGTTAGGGAGGTAAAGGAGCCCCCTCTCTTATGACTGTTTTGCTCATAAAGATGCCCCAGAATAGCATTCAATAGGAGGCGCTGGTGTAGCTAAGCGAACCATTGTAGTGGCGTTCGTGCCGGTAAGTTCCTATTTTAAGCGAAGAAAACTGTACGCCACTGGTTTTCGGTAAAATTAGTATTGCTTTCTTAAGGCCAGTTTAATCTCCGCTTAAAAAGTACCTCCTGAACTTTGTCGTCCTGACTCACCGTTTTCGAAATAAAAATTAATTTATTAATTCGTATAATGGGCTGTTTTCGCATGATGCACATAAGCGAAATTCGGGGAAAACCCGGCCATAAATCGGAAATACTCAACTTCGCAATTTCAAGGCCACTATTCTGAGTATAATTTCATTATTCAGTTACCTGTAATAAACAATCACCCTTTTTATTTTAGTCTTGTCACTTGCAGATAAAATATTTTAGTTCAAAGCTGATGTTCGGGACAGCTATTTCACACAGATTCAAAAGTGCCTGTGAAAATTAGTAATTTATATTCAGTTTTTCGGTAAAGTATGGGTGAAAATTTTGTAAAGTAACTATGGAGCCTATTGTTGGTAAGTAGAATATTAAAAAATAATAATATTTATTTAAAATATTTTTTACGTTTTTTTATATTGGTGTTCTGAAAAGTTAATAATTTTAATTTTTAATTTTAATTTTTTCACTTTTTGCTAAAGTAAAAATAGGGATTTCCCGTAATTTCGCATTTAAATTAGCTTTAAATTATTGTTTAATAAGTCCTTTGTAAGATCCCATCTTAAGTTGCTATGATAATTTGCGATCTTGATGAGAAAATATTTTTAAAGATTTATGGTTCAGTCCAAATTCGTATAAAATGTAGGTCCCAAACGCAACAAATAATTTTCCTACTAACTTAAAGAATAACTAATTTTTTATAAAATAAAACATTATTTCATAGAAAATTAAATAGAGAAATAAAAATTGCCATATGGTTTAAAATTCAATATGGCGACCAATTTTAAATGGCGAAATCTTATTAAAATATATTGTTTTAATTATACTGAACTAAGAATTAAAGAAACAGTTTAACAATCATTCATGTAGTTTCAAAATACAAATTATAATCCAAACAGCTATTGATAATGTAGTTTTTAGAATTAACATTCAATTCTTCAAGTCGGTCTCAATTTTTAAAGATTTTTCTAATGTAATTTGAAGTACCATTAATTGCAAAGTATAATCTAGACAAATATTATGAAGAGGAAAGATTTTATTGTTTGTTTGAATTGAATAGGCTCCGAAACTACTGGATCGATTTAAACATTCTTTACCATTAGAATCCTACACATCCCCGATGAACATAGGCTATTGCTAGTAATAAAATAAATTAACAAAATTACAAACTTATTTTTTTCAGGGAGACTAAAACAAAATCCGCTTTGTTTAAAAGAAGCCAACTTGTCAATTGGTTAAGAATTTGTCAGTCCAAGGAAAGAATGGAGCAATGTCGTTATTTGGCAGAAAAAGTGACTCCCTATCATGCGAGTTGAACGCTTGCCAGAAGAGTCTTCAAAAGTCTTATATAAATTCATCGAGAAATATGACACAAAAATGGTCAACAGCATCAAGAAATAAAACTGCATTTGGAAAATAAAAATCGAGATTGGTTGAATATTGAGTTGGAGTTTTCTTTTCGTCAATGAATGAAGCTCAACCAGCCGAAATGCAGGATACAACTTCATCGAGTAGATGGAGGCCATTCACTGGATTCAATCCAACTTCAATTCGAGCCGAAATAAACGCTCTATTATGAATTTAAACTCTTAACTGCTTAAATTGTTAAAATAATAAATAGTCTAATAATAATAGTAACATTTTTCATAGAGTTTATTTTTATTGTTAGAACCTACACAGCGCTTATGTAATGCAATAAATGAACCTAAGGGGAGAGGGGGCTTTAAAAAAATGTTTAAATGAACGTGTTATCTTAGTTTTGACATTTTCTTACGATTAAACATGTTTGGTGATTCATCATATAATTACTACTATTTATGGCCGGCTTTTCTCCCCGATTTTCGCCTGTGTGAGACGGTCGGAAGAAATATTCGAATGCGATTTACATCATGCCTTAAAGCAGAGGCAAGCATTTCCAGCATTTGATTTAAAGTTAAATCGAATACATTGTTTCTTTAAACAATCAGCACAATAAAATATTAAAATTATAAATAATTCGGAACAGCTAGGTGTACTTTTATTTTTATTTCGGAAAACAGTGAGTCAGAACAAAAAATCCAAGAGGTACTTTTTAAGTATACTTAAACTGGTTTTTAAAAAAAGCACACGCATTTTTTAAAAACCAGTGGCGTACAGTTTTTTTAGCTAAAATAAAGACTTACCGGCAATGAACGCCACTGATGTAAGTTCTTTAGAAAAACAATTTTATACATGTAAATGTGACCTATATGAATACATTTGGTGCATAAAAACTCATCTCAATATCTTCACGGGGTTTTTGAGAATGTGAAATAAACTATAAAAGACAAAACTTTAAACATGCCGTATCATAAAAACGAAGCATTTTCGGACCCATGTTTATATGAACTTTTTTTTAGATTTTTTAGATGTTCAATCTTGCTCCTAAATTTTCCTAACAACATTCTGATCCTGTATATTTTTTTAAATATATTTATCATGGTCAAATTGACCACAAGCGTAAAAAAATATTTAACAAGCAAATCCTCTATTTGTATTTTTTTTGTGGTTTCGATCAAATTTTATGATCAAATTTCAATTTTGTAAAAAAATATCTACATTTTTCTGTAGTAAGAGGTACCTGAACTATTTGCAGAAGAAAAATGTTGAGTGAATTTTTTAACTGATTATGGTTTTAGAAAACATGGGTTATTTTAATAAATTTGAGATTTGGACAATAAAATCTGATTTTAGATTAGTGAAAAAATACAAATAGAGCAGCGGATGCTGTAAAAATTTGTAAAATGGTGCTTATCTGTCATATAGAACAATATTTATTTTTTTCTGTATTAGAGAATTGAGATAGTTTCTTCGCATTAGTAAGTGCTGCTACGATTACGAATTACGATTAAACATATTGCAGAGATATGGGTGGTTAGTTGTGGTTAGTTATTTCTCTTTAACATATTTGTTTTTATCATTGGAATAACGTATATTAGCATATATAATATGTCTCACCACTTATGATAGTTGTCCATTTTAGAATCTGATGTCCAGTTCGTGAAGTGGAACCAGACACTGTATTAATATTTTATTTTATTTTATCCGGATGTAAATGTTTAATATCAAAGAAAATTTCATGAAAATTTTGAACATTTTTTCAAATCCAATGAAATTCAAGTGATTTCTAAATGTTGCTGTAGTAACCTATGTATTTTTTCGAAATTTTTCTCTCTAGTACTCCCGAAAGGTATTATAGTGGAAATTTTTTGACATAAGAAAAAGTGATTGATTGACAATATTGCCAACTTTATAAAACGTATTTGGTTTAACTGGTTTATATTATGTTATTTAAAAAACTCGGAAATAAAGAAAGTGAAGAATAAGTATATTACCATACTTCTTAGAGTCAAACGATTTCGCAACAATTTCTAAATGCACTTTAAATTCTTGTTCTATACTTTTTTTCTTATTTCGATATTACATACCAATCTGGTGTTTCTATGTAACTAAAATTGGTGAAAAAAACCATCCTTAACACCTAAGTTTTATAGGGCATATATCTATGATAGACTTATTGCTAAAATAAAATTTTCTACCAATTTTAGTAAAGCGTAAACTCAATATTCGAAAGTAATGTAAGGTATATTACATCCGAAACTGATGCTTCTATGTAACTAAAATTGGTAGAAAAAATTGATCCGTCCTTAAAGCTGAAATGTTATAAAGTATACGTAGGCCATTGGTAGACTTATTCCTGAAATAAAATTTTCTTACTGGTTTTAGTAAAGTAAACTAATTTTTTTTATTATAAAAGTCAATAATTATTGCGTGAAATTTTTCTGACAAATACCATTCGAAATCAAATTATTAGAATTTCTTCTCTGCTCACAAATATTTTGAGAAAATTATATATATATATATATATATATATATATATATATATATATATATATATATATATATATATATATATATATATATATATATATATATATATATATAAATAATTTTCAAAATATTAGTGAGCTCGAAAAATTTAAATGACAGACTTCAATGGTATTACCAGAGATAATTTTATATCATTTTTGATTAACATTACACGAAAATCTAACCACAACTAACCAAAAATGTTGGGTCATTGCATTGTATTACAGTAAATAGATAAATGCCAAATAGTACAGTATAGGAACTTTGATGATTTTTGTGTCCAGTGGTGTAGTAATACCGTCTCGTTCCACTAAGTGGAAAAATGGTATATCCATTTAATGAACTGGACAAAAATATTGTCCAGATGGTGAAGTAAAATATTATTACACTATCTGATTCCACTTCAGGAACTGGACATTCAGTTCATATGAAATGGACAATTACGCCATGTGAGTGCGACATGTATAACAGCCAAATATAAATTGCCTCGTGTACCCGATGACGTGAAACATTAAGACCTCCATCGCCTAAACTACTAGTTAATATAACACATTTTGAATGCAACTTGCCCTATCTTGATTATACTATTATATTGTCATGAAAAACTTCATCATTAAAAAACAAACTCAACGTTTCGATTGCACTATCATTTTCTTCTTCATGTTAGTACAATAATCGTAACCTATAAATAAATGGGCAGTGGATATCTGAAGTAATAATATATTTGTACTTAAGATATATGTAAAACGCACTGATTATGACGTCGTTAAGATTCAAGCAACATTTTGTTGTCTTTTTCAGATATATCTGGTTGAAAGTCCATTTGTTTGACCAGAATAGACGTCATCAGGGAATCAAATATTCTATTTCAAAAACAGCAGAACGTTGCTATCCTCTCCAAGAAACCGAAGCCTCTGTTTTGACAGACACTTGACAGCTACTTTACATATTGCGGACAGTGCCACATCGCTGTCAAAAACCAGATGCTACAGATCGCTGGGAGGGACCATACGTAGTAAAAGTTCTAAACTCGAAGTGTAAAAATACAAGGAGTGCGAACGGTATAGGCTTTTCAACGAAATTTAGTGTACAATGAAGTATGGGGCAGAAATTTTGTCAGCAGAGGGCGCTACTTTTCAGGACGTACAGTGACGGCCATTAAATCTGGGCAATTCTTTTTCCTCTTGTAAAATAGGCTTATGCCACCTTCTTGCTAAATATAAATACCTGTTGAAAAACCTAATAAAGAAACAGGTGTCCGTGGTCCGTGTCGAAAAATATTTTTAAAAAATGCCAAACTTAATTTCGGATCATGTGATTTTACCTTTGTAATGTTGAGGGATAACGGAGATACGAGGGGGTCCCAAAATACAATATTTTTAAAAATGCCCTGTATTTTAAAAACCATCTTTAGCTTCACGAAAAAGTAGCACACTGTCGCAAAAAACCGCATCCCGCTTGCGTTAAAAATCACGGAGATACCTTGCAAAAGTACCCAAAATGTGACACCCTGTACACATGTTGGAGAATTAACAGTGCTTGTGTCCATACATGCTTTATATGGCAGTTAAAGTATTAATACAGGGTGTATTTTAAACAGGGGTATAGTAGGATTGGTCTTGTTTTTGGTACTGACATAATAATATAAAGATTTTATTTGGCAATTGTGCATTACTGCTCCACTTTTTTGGGATGTAAAATCAACATGATTAGATTTTTTTGAGTTGTCAAATATTTTTATTTCTAAAGTTCATTAAAAATAGCATAATTTAACAAACAAATTAAAAATGTAAATTTTTTGATAAAAAAAATATTTGAAAAATAATTTAAAAGATCAAAAATTGATATTAAAAAAAAATGTTTTTTAAATTATATTCCCTACACGTAGAATATAAAACAAATCACTAGATATTGCTTTACTTTAACGGATGCATTTTATTGACAAAAAACTTAAGAAGATACCCAATTTTTATTTTCAAAATAAAAATTAACATAGATTTTTTTTTATTTTTCTTAAAAGATTCGTAAATCTTTCTGTAAATAGAAGAAAAAAAAAAGAAAAAAAACATGTAAATAATTTTTTGATTTTTTATGGCCAAAAATAGGTGGAGCGCCACTAGTGCACAATTAACTTTTTTAAATGAACATTAAAAGGTGTATCGTACAAAGTCAAATTAAGGCAGTAAAGAAATAACACATTATGACAAATGGGACAGTAGATCAAGTACGCCTTTAAGTACTCACTACGATTGCACATACAAATAAACCGGATCAATAATGGCCTCCTTAATACACTTGTTCGATATATAGCTATTACTTATAGGTAAATCATACAGGATAAAATTAAGACAATAATAAAATTTAAATGGTTCATATGGCAGTAAAAATGTGAATATATGGTGTATTTTAAACAGGGGTATAGTGAAGCGGTAATATCTAAGAACGGCATTACCACACTGGTATTACCATCATTAAATAAAAAATAAATCTTTTTTCATTATACTGGCCTACATTTGAAAAAAACTTCGTATAAACGTGCCTTGAAAAACCCCCCTTGGGGGCTAGTGCCATGGTCCCCAAAAAAACCCCCTTTTCGTAATATTTTTTGGGTCCATTGAAGATAGAACAGCTAAATTTGATAAAGTTTTTATTTTTTAACCTTTATTTTTTTCATAAATTTTACGCTTCCCGTTTCTGAAAAAAAATTAAAAAAAAAAAAAATTTTTTTTTTTTTAATTTGAAGCCAATTAATATTTAGTTTTTTTTTAAAATTTTTTTTTTTTTGGCCATATACGCAACATAGTTTATGCAACTTAAATAAATACCATTAAAGATCTGCTTTAAAAATCACACTAGGGGGCAATAAAATAAGACGCAAATATAATGAAATTTTTTTGCATCGCTGATCTATAAGCCGTAAAGGGGGACTCTGTATATAAAAAAAGGGAAAAAAAGACTAAAGAAAATTTTTAAAAAATTTTAAAGTTAAAAATATTTTTTTAAATAAAATTTTAAATTTTAAAATGTATTATAAATTTTTTAAAAAAAAAAAAAAAATTGTTATTCTAATAGATACAATAAATAAAATCAATAATTATAAACCTGTCCTATTCTAATTATTTTTATAATTGATGATCATAAAATGATTTTATTTAAAAACGATTTATTTTGGCACTAACAATACACTATGTGCAAAAACTGCTAAAGCCTTATAACTGGCTATTTGAAAGCCATCCAAAAATTTCAGACCAAACCTAAAAAAAAAAAAAAAAACTTTTTTAAAAAAACCCCCAAAAAATTAATGCAAAAACCCAAAAAAAAAAAGTTTTTAAATCAATCAATTATTTTTAATGTAATTTTATTTAAAAATGGGTCAAAATAAATATAAAAATCAACCAAAAATATCTTTTTTGTGAAAAAAATGGTGCTTAAGTACCCCCAAAAAAAAAAAATAAAAAAAAAGCATAATATACCAGGCACACACCCTGTATATATTGACCCTAGAAAAATTTTCGTAATTTAAAAAATGAACCACATGATAGGTTAGAAAATAAACAACCTTACCAAATTTGGTTGGCCTATCTTCAACGGTTCCAGATGGTGCAAAAAACACTTTGGGGGTTATTCTTTTTAGGGGACCAGCCGTCAATATTTTTTGGAAAAAAAGCAAAAAATGGAAAAAACCTTTTTTACAAAAAACCAGAGCCTGGATTTTTTTTAAAAAAGGTTTTTTTCTATAAAAAAATAATTATTTTGAGAAAACATTTTACATGATCTCCATGTTGGGTTATCTAAATGGTTTTCCCCCTTTCCCATAAAAAAGATCCGTTGGCCATAATAGATTTATTTTTAAATATAAGAAAACTTAAAATCGATCGATTACTTTTTTATAATGTTTTTGGGGGAAAAAATAAATTATAGTTAAAAGAAAACATGCTTTTATAGAAATAACCTAACCAAAACGTAGAAAATAATTGATTATGTTTAAAAAGCGTGGGGTGTAATTTACCACATTTTCATAATAACTTCAATTTTGTAAATAGCTACCAAAAAATATTTATTATATTTGTATATTTTCTACTTTTTAGTTCGGTTTGCCCTAAAAACGCGTTTTTTTGATTTTTTTATTACCTTTTAAATTTTTTTTAAAAAAACAAGTTGTTTTAATTTATTAAAATTATTCCAAAGGGAAACCCCCGCATTCATAAGAGCACCAAAGAGACCCTTCCATTCTTATGCCGTTCAGGCTCGTTTTGAGCTAACTATTTAGAGAGATTTTTCAAAACGTCTTACGCCTTTACAACGGGGGGGGTTATAAAACTTTGTGCATGTTCGTGTAATTAGCAACGACATACGAATTAAAGAGAAAGGCTCGACCGGAAAAAAAAATTATTATAATTAAGAAACGCATTGGGATAAAAA
>JAHBCN010020982.1:10000-14683 GCA_019359885.1 Listronotus oregonensis | reverse complement strand
TTTTATTTGGATCAAAAACAGAAAACGCTCATTAAGCGAAAAATAGCTCAAGACGCGTTGTAGCAGTTCTGGTTTGTTTTAATTACTTAAGGTTTGTTCGGTTCTTGAGACTATTTTTAGGAGTTAAGATACGAATTTTAAATGTTTTTGTAAACATTCTCATTAAAGAATTCGTGTCATGGCCCTTAAAAAAAACAACTGAAAGCCAAAACCAACTTCCTCAAACCAGAATTACCACAAGGCGTCTTTTGTCCCATTTTTTCACTCAATGAGCGTTTTCTATTTTTTATCCTAACATATGTATATAAGTCCAAGGATTATAATGGTGTAAGTTTTTTACTTCTAGCTGTTGTATGTAAAATTATGTAAATTGTAGATTCCATTAAGCATATGGTCTATTTTTTAAAATGTAGGTTTGTAGCTTCAATTTTTTTTTTGATTAGGCAAATATCTTCGATGTTCTAATAACCTGGCTTTAAAGTTGCGGCCACGCTGTTCTACTTTGATGTATACAGCTTTTTTGTTCTTTATGTGGTTATCATTATAATTTTTAATGCATAAAAAAAATATGAATAAAAAAACACATTTGTAATAACAATAAAACAACAAAAATAACACAAATAAACACAGGATTTGTGACATGATAATTTTTAGGTGTTTCTAACGTATTTTGATATCCTAAAATCAAATCTGAAAACAGAATTTTCACCCACAGATATTTGATAACATGCACATGTACATTTATAATCCACAATACGTTAAAGCTCTTATATGTTGCACCATGTCACGACATCCAGGCGTTGACGCACGCACATTTCAGGTCACGACTACTTTATTTCTGTTTTCTAGATCTAAACAGCATGTTATGAGGTCAACTTCCTGTCCCAAAGCCACCAGAATTTTGGACTTTGAATAAAAATGAACTCGAATCCACTGATTCAAGTGATAATACAGAAAGCTTAAAGAAAATTGAAACCGAACCTCTATTTCACTTACCAAGATGTTCAGCAGCGCCGCATCTGATAACACAGGGCGAACTTGATGACTTAGTTCAAGATTTAAATCTATCAAAATCGCAATATCGCAAAATCAAAACTTTTAGCATCTAGGTTAAAAGGCTGGAATTTTCTCATAGTGACGTAAACATTATTTTTTACCGAAAACGGCAACAGGACCTTACTTACTGCTTTCTTCAAGAAGGGGATTTGGTATTTTGCTTAGAAGTCAATAATTTATTTAACGCATTAGGACAGATGATCCAAATGATTGGCGTCTTTTCACTGACTTTTCGAAACTTGGCTTAAAGGCAGTATTGGTTCACATAGGCTATAAATATCCATATGTACCAATAGCTCATGCAGTTCATATGAACGAATCATACAAGTCCTTTTAGAACATATATGTTATAATAAATAAAGGTGGACCATTGGCGAAGATGTAAAAGTTATAGCCCTTCTTCTTGGAATGCAACTTGGATATACCAAATACTGTTGTTTCACTTGTGAATGGGACAGCCGTGCGCGAAATCGTCATTATGTACAGAAAGAGTGGCCACTACGGCCTAACTTTGGGAAGTAAAACGTCACCAATAAACAACTAATTAATCCCAAAAAGGTGCATATTAAATTGGGACTGATGAAGAATTTGGTCAAGGCAATGAATTGGAATGGAAGAGGGCTCTTTTATCTAAAACCAAAATTTCCGAAAATTAGTGAAGCAAAAATTAAAAAGGATATACTTGTGGGTCCTCAAATAAGGGAAATAATGAAAGATAAAATTTTTGACTATATATTAAATGGAACTGAATCATGAACTTGGAGCGCTTTTAAATCCGTTGTTGCAAACTTTCTTGGAAATGTTAAAGCTAAAAATTACAAGATATTGTCAGTAAACTACTTATTGCTTACAAAGAAATGGAATGTAACATGTCTCTCAAAATTTATTTTCTGGACTCTGATCTTGATTTCTTTCTCGAAAATTTAGGAGCAGTAAGTGATGAACGCGAAGAAAAGTTCCATCAAGACATTTCTGGCATGGAAAAACGATATCAAGGCAAACTAAGTGCCAGTTTGCTTGCTGATTATTGCTGGACATTGCTAAGAGATGCCCCAGAAACAAGATATCGCCATAAACCATAGACAACATCATTCTAAGCTACACTTAAGAATTATAATAAAACATGTGTCATTATATTTTGTTGGAAAACAACAATGTCTCATAGCAAGAAAAATATGGGTGATGGAAAAAATGTAGGTCCATTTTCGGCTTTCTGGGTAAGTTTTACCTATAAAACACCCTGTTTTGTCCATGTCACAAAAAATAAGCTACTTTTTGTTCACCAGTGAATAAGATCACAAGTTCTAAACCATACAAAGCCATACAAGCTAACTTCTTTTGATATTTCAAGTTTAACGAAGTTTACAAATAAAAAGCCAAACTATGCAATAAACTTTTTTTTTTAATTTGTTTTATTATGAACATACCTGTATATTAACTTTCTTCTTACAGATCGTTTAAAAAATCCGGAACATCCATTACAAGCAAGTATTCCATAATGTTTACCGGAGCTGGTATCTCCACAAACAACACATATTAACCCTGGAGTTCCTTTCTTGGTAGGCAGACTCCAGGGCGGTGGAGGAGTCCTGGATGCTTGAACCAAAGTCTGAGAAGTTGGCAAGCAGAGAGCTAGGATGATCATTATCTGGCGTGTAACAATCGACACTACCGGGAGACGTACGTAGATCTGAAAAAATAAACGAAACGTCTACTTAAATTGATAATGTGTAAAGGATAAGAATTTAAAGAGTTATTTTGCTAACTAGTGAAAGTGATAATTTTTTACACGCGGCTGTTCGGGCAAGTAGCAGAGTGCGAAAAAGATAGTTTCCGAATGTATTAGGCACAATGTTTTGTTTTCTACGAGAGTGAGGAAATAAAAGCTGTGTTATAATTAAGAAGTGTTTTTATTTAATTAATAACATCTAATATTTTATTAATTATTTACAATATTGAAAGTCAATGAACAGTTTGTAGCGTATGTTTCTAATTGAAGCCATTTAATTGTCTTCTATTGAATTGTAATTTTGTTTGACATATTATTCTTATTTGCGTGGGTTCTTCCATAGAACCCTTAACAATCGGGGTTGATTTCCAACCTCCTCTTTTATTATTTGTTTTCCCCTCTCATTAGCTAACAAAGTGGCCGAAGAACCACAAAACTGTGTCCAGTGGGGTTTCTTAAACCTAAATAGGCTGCGATTTCTGACACCAATTTGCCGACAGTATTTACCCCCAAACACTGCATTATACATTTACCCTTTTTATAGTAGACAAAAAATCGTCTGTGGATGGTGTAAGGTGGTCGTACTTTACTGAATTTTCTATATAAGTTTAAGTAGGCACCGTTGTTTATTTGGTCCGGAATAACAAAGTTTCTTGGTAAATATCTTCACGAGTAAGTTTAAGAGGCTCATTTCCACGACAAGCGCCGGCTAATCCAAAGATGGTGACGACTTTTATCAATTAATACAATATACTCCAAATTCGGCCCACGTGTATTATTATCTTGTTTACTATACAAGATAAAAAAAATGTTTAAATGGTGAAAGTTTTAAAGGACTTATTACTGATTTTGACTGAGCAGTTAAGTTTTTTCAGGAAAATTTAATAGATATTAGCAAAAAAGTATAAATTGTCAATTTTAATTTTTTCTTGTGGCTCATTTCTTTTAATTTTAACATGTTTTATACTATAATAATATTAGAACACTTATTGGCGACGAACATTTTACCACCAGTTTTTTTCTCCAATCGTCTTTTGTTTTTCACTTACTAAGCAAAACTTTTAATTTTTATATGGCGACGATCTTTGTTTTTTTTTATTTTCAAATAGTTCTTTAAATTCCCTTTTTAACAATACCCCATTTGCCACCAAACAGTTTAAAAAATATTTTAAAAAAATACAAAATTTAACAATATATTTGGCAAAGCCGAGCGACGCCTCATCAAGGCGCTTCATGTCAATTTCCTTTATAAAGGTATGACACAAATGTGTATTTTGCAAACAAAAGCGATATTGTAAAAAATATTATTTGTGTTCTAGTAAAAAAATATTTTGACAAAATCAAATCTAAAAGAAACAAAAAATAGCAGTTCGGGAATATGAAGATTAGTCGTATTAACAAAAAATGTTTGTTAAATTTTTTGGTTTTGCTATCTGGTAATTTATTTACTTAACGACCCTTAAATTGTATGGTAATGGACATTTTTTTCCATTTTGTGAAATTTAAACAAATACAATTTTATTTCCGCAATAATCTTTTTTTTAACCGTTGATTTACAGAAACATTTCGTTAAAAGAATTGGTATAAGAAACCCACACATTGAAAAAGGGAAAAAATATTGCTTAAGGTCTGGCATTCTAAACCTGGTTCTACAAATCTTATTGGTTCGATCATATAGTTAATTTAATTGATAAAATTAAAATTATGCAAAGGTTACAAAGAACTATTGTTATTAAAAGTTTAGCTATTTCATA
Source organism: Listronotus oregonensis (assembly GCA_019359885.1). Classification (NCBI taxonomy): domain Eukaryota; kingdom Metazoa; phylum Arthropoda; class Insecta; order Coleoptera; family Curculionidae; genus Listronotus; species Listronotus oregonensis. The sequence goes on along the minus strand of JAHBCN010020982.1, from coordinate 10,144 downwards.
TGCTATTTAAAAATAACTGTAAATTAAACAATAACTTAAGTTTCGTATAGAAATTAACAAAAACTACTTTTCCGCACTGCGATTGAAATTTACTTTTTCGCACTAATAAGGAAAATTGTCTTTTCTATTCCAAGATGCGTGGAA
>JAHBCN010020982.1:0-5000 GCA_019359885.1 Listronotus oregonensis | reverse complement strand
TTTTTCCCTCCCTGGCACACAATATTTTACAAACACCTTTTAAAAACTTTTTTTTATTTTAATTTACCCCTTTTTTCCATTTAATTGCAAACATATACTTTAACACGCCCCAACGTGGCTGCAACCATGTATACACTAGCAAATATGGCTGGTGCCTTTGAACTTAAAAGTTCGCAATTTAATAAAAAAATGAAAGGGTTGGAATAAAAAAATTTCGCTAATAAAAATTTTAATGTTTCCTTACTTTCAGGGTAAAGTTTTTTTATTTAATGGCATAGTTTTAATGAAATCGAGTCGAAAACATTATTATTTATTTGAATAAAACTTAACTAAATTAATACGTACCTACGTAGTTTAGCAACTCAGGATTTTATAATTTATTAGGCATCTAAATCACCGAAATACCTATGCCAAACTACAATTCCCTTAACAATTTACACACTAATTTTTAGCGCGTATTCCGCCAAAACACCAAGGGTAATTCTAATTCCATTTATCGCCACCCTAATTACGGGGCACATCTGTAAACAGCCGTGCCCGCCTGTCAGATATTGACATATGGGTCCAGAGCGGGGGTCGTCCCGTTCGCATGCTAATCCCGCGCACACTTGATTAATACTCCAATGTCAATTTGACTGTAACTGATTTTATAAACCCAACATCACTTAAAAGTCTGCGTGGCAGAGGACTATAAGATCATTACATCAGGGACCACTTTAACGAAATTTAAGGGTCAGATAAAGCCGGTAGTTAATGTTTTTTTTGTACATCGTATTTTCTATCTGAGCATCGTTAATATGGTCCTAGAAATAATAAAAAGTACCATTTAATAAGAGGATTTTTTTATTTAAGCTGTTTGCCAAAGAGCAGCACTTCGGCCCGGGTTCCAAGGTATACTGGTGCAAGCACAATCAAATGACCCTTAAGACGTTAAAGATTCACCTAAACAATACCTTAAAAAATTAATTAAAAAATAAGAAAAAAATCCGTAATAAATCTCTCAGAGTTTTTAAAATTTTAAAATAATATTTTTTTAATAAATGAACCTGTCAGAACCATACCGATAATGTATCCATAGGGACAGAGGTACGTAATTTAGGGGTTGTCAAAAAGATATGCGTAGAAGTCAACTGTAGACTTTATTTATGTATTTATTTTTGGTAATTTTATTTTTCTATTTACTTAAAAAAACCAGAAACACCTGTTTAAAACAGTTTTGTACTGTGGTAAAACCCGACAATTCTATATTTTATCCCTGTATACAATTTACCCCGGTTTGACGGCTTAATAAACTGCTTAGGCAAACTTATTAATACATAGTCCAACTAGAAGTATAAGTCACACACAAAAAGCTTTTTATACTCTAAAAAAAATAATAGATTTATTTTTCTAAAAAATACTTAAAACCACCGCAAAATATCTCATAAACTTAATTGGCTTAAACACATTACATACAGGGCCGGATTTATCTTTTTCCACACATAGGCTAATATATTTTTGCCGCCCTAGTATGACAATATTTTTTAGATATCAGAATGAAGCATTAAAAGAATGTAAACTTCACTAGTAATTCTTATACAAATTTAATAAACAAATTTAACAAAAGTAAGTGATACAGAAAATTAAAAAACATTTCTTTAAAACAAAGAAATTAATAATAAAAAAACAATATATAAATTAAAATGGTAAAACAAATAAGTCTTTTTTTGAACTATGTATTATTTAATTATAGGCAAAACCCCATACTAACATTTTTCTTCGAACCTTTTTTTCTGCAAAATAAATAATTATATCAATAAAATTTACAAGTACATTCTTTAAATATTAGTCGTAAATTTGCTGCTTATATTTGCCGCCCTAGGCTTCAGCCTACTCAACCTTTGCGTAAATCCACTCCTGATTATACAGCAGGTTTTAAAAGCTTAGATTCCTCTTTCGAGTCAGAAAGTATTTTTCCCTTCTAATCTGTATATTCCGTATGTATTCCAAATCCGGCCTTATTAATGATCCCACGCTCACAGGAAAGGTTTCTTTTTTTGTCTACAGAAAGGCTTTATGGAATCTGTCCCTTTTTTATAGATATTTCTACGGCTTTTGCTTCAAAGAATTAGCCAGTATAATTTCTCCTCTAGCAGTTTCGCACAAAACTACACGTAGGGCTACTCTTTTACATCCCTCTCTCTCAACTTGAGAGGCATTGCATACCCACTTTTCTCGTTCTTTTATTCCTAAAGTACCTATTTAAACTGTAGAATATCTCTAAACTTTTATCACATTTAATACACCCACGATACGTTGGTACTTGGGCTTTAAGCCTTCGTGGACTATTTTAAGTTAAAAAAAAATAAGGCGCTTAGTAAAAACTTATTTTGAGGCACAGAAAAGTAAATTAGCAAATATTTTTATCTTTAGGGTAAGATATATTTTATTTTATGATTTTATTAATTTTCTCCCATAAAAGCAGGTAATTTTCTTGTTATAAATAATGTTTCAAGAATCTCATAAAAAAATAAAGGTCTTTCTTGTTCAAATGACTTAAATTTTTTTTGGGTTTTTGCCAAAATTATCAGTCAAAACCTTTGTACTAATTCTTTTCCGTTTCTAAGTTTGAAGACAAAATTATTTTCACCTCTACCCCCCCTACAAACCCTTAGAAAAAAAATCAGTTACGAATTCAACCCTAAATCCTTCCGATAATTTTTTCCTCTTAGAATATCCCAAATCATGTTTAGGATCAAGCAGATCGAGTACCCTTTTTTCTCTTAATACCAACAAGCTTTTTAAGAAAAAATGAGCTTCAAACTTACACCTATCTTAACCAGCCCCTTTTGGATATCTTATGAAGCGCATATTTTGGGAAATCTGGAAGAATGTAAGTGTACAACCTAACCCCAAGAAAAATCTAAAACTCTACCTTACCTATATCTCTTCTTCAAGTTATTTTTAAGGTAATGAAAAAATGTATTAGTTCTCAAATTTTAAAGAATTATTATACAAAGACCTAAAGGAATTAGTTACGATCTCGATAGCAGATCTTTTATGTCTTACAAACCATACTAAACATTATTCAGGGCTCCATTTTTTTAACAAAAAAATACACTCCTACCCTGGAAAGTGCATTCAGAATGTATAGGTTTGTTTTTTATTCAGAAAAAATGTACACTAGTTTACACTTTCTTACGTAAGCGCTCTTATGGAATGTATTTTTTAAGACGTAGGTAGAAAAAGTGTAAAATAATGTAAAATGTTTCTGAATAATAATTATGTTGTCTTGCTTAAAATAATAAATACCTATTATTAAAAGTATAAAGTATTTTTAACCATTCTAAAATACTAATATTTTTTACAAATTTCTTTTTTTTTTTGCCTAGCGCATAACTTTTTTTTAAATGAAAAATTTTATAAAATGTATGATTTTTAAAACATTTTTAAAAAAATTGAAATAAATATTTTTTAAAAAACACCCTTTGACAATTCCAACAATCGTACCCTGAGTGTTTATTGGGAATGGGGGAAATTTTTTCTCTTTTTTTCTGGAGGCTAATATTTTTTATTCTTAAAAAAAATTTTTTAATTTTTTTTATTTTTAAATTAAAAATATAATATAAATAAAAATAAATTTAAAATTATTAATAAAAAGTTTTTTTTTAAAATAAAAAATAAAAATATTTTTTTTTTTTTTAATAAAAAATTCAGGTGGTCCCCCTTTTTTAATTCTTTTCAAAATATTTTTTAAATAAAACCAAAAAAATTTAAAATTTTTTAAATTTGGGCCCAAATGGGTTTTAATTAATTTTATTTTTGGAAGGGGCGTTAAAAAGGTTTGTCCCCAAAAAAAATATTTTTAAAAGAGTAAATTTTTTAAATTTTTTAAAAAAAAAAAAAAAAAAAAAAAAAAAAAAAAAAAAAAAAAAAATTATATATATATATATATATATATATATATATATATATATATATATATATATATATATATATATATATATATATATATATATATATATATATATATATATATATATATATATATATATATATATATATATATATATATATATATATATTTATATTTATATAAGGTTGTTTGACCCCCTGGGGATCTCAGGGCATAAAAAAAAAAAAATTTAGGGAATAACGCCTACCCACAAAACGTATTTTTAGTCGTTGAATCCGAATGCGGGGTCCGTTTGACCACATTACGTCAGGGTCAAGGATATTTTAAGGTTAAATTGGCAAAAACCCGTTTAGGTCGAGAAATCTGCTGTACTTATATGTATTATATTTGACCCCATTATGTCAGGGTCATGGTCATTTCAACGTCAAATTGGAAAAAAACACCGATTGGTTAAAAAATCTGCCATACGTATATGTATTTTGGGTCGCTAAATCCGAATCCAAATTTATTTTTGTCATTATTAAAAAATTTTTTAAGGTCTTTTTTTAAATTGTTTAAGTTTTTTGCTTTATAGGACTTAAACCCTTTAAGGAAAACTGTCCATTCTTTCTTTAGCCTGTAACGTTCTTTTTTATTTTCAAAGGATCTATGTAGTGGATTTCTAACCCTTTTTAAATTTCTTTTAGTAGTCTGCCATTATATTTACGTCCCATTATCCTTGCCACCTTCGTTCAACTTTCCTTTACATCCTGATAGAAACGCTCATCTTGGTCTTTGCTCTGATTCCCAAATTTTCTGGAAAATGGCTAAGATAAAAATCCAGAAAATGGAGTTTGAGATTCATTAAACATTCCAAACATTGAAAGTTTCTGCCCATATTTGCTACGATGATGGCATACTTTTCTGATTTTCTAAAATTTTTTTAGCAACATTTCAAAAACTTAACTAAGCAGCCTTTTCTAAATCAGCGTCACAAAATACCAATTTGGCCTTGAAATGACCTTGATCATGATGTGATGGGGCTAAACGGCTCCAGGAATTGGTATGGCAGTTTCCTTGGGTTAAACGGTTATTTTCCCAATATGACCATAAAACGACGTTGACC
>JAHBCN010020981.1:0-14567 GCA_019359885.1 Listronotus oregonensis | reverse complement strand
TTAAAAAATTCAAAAGGAATTTGTTCACTCGGGATAACTTTTTCCCATTTAACCGACTTTGTATCTCCAAGGTTTCCAAGATCCCCATGTACTTCAAGTTTTCCGACACCCTGTATATATATATATATATATATATATATATATATATATATATATATATATATATATATATATATATATATATATATATATATATATATATATATATATATATATATATATATATATAATATATAGATATTAATTATTTACTCACTTCACATATAGGTGCTACCAAATTCCAAATAAAACCAATTAAGAAATTACCCCAGACAGACATACATCAAATTAATATCACCAATATTAAGATAGATTTTTATATAAAACAGTAATATCCAAAAGTGATTGGAAGACTCATGTAGATACAACATAATGTAAGCAAAGTTACTAAAAATTGCAAGAGGACGGAAAGATACTCCCTTTAGGTTTACCCATTAAAAAGTAAAATTCCATGATTATAAGTAAATAGGATATATCTGCTTATACAAAATTACTTTGAAATACAAAAATATACCAAAATGTTAAAGCAGTTCAGCTTTGTATATTGCAGGGAACGAAAACATTATTATGTTTTTAAATATTGACAAGATTTATCTTTTAATTCTTCCAAAATTTCTTTTTACTAATTTTTCCAATACTGCGACATCTTATTTATTGCTTAAATTTTAATTTTAATATATAATTTTATAAAGTTGTATATTTCCTTTACACTGAGAAGGATCGTGCAGATAAATTCGCTTATTAGTTGATTTCATAAAAGCTACATCTGTGTAAATTTTTTTAGCTGCGAGCTTCTCAAATCCAAATTCTTGATGGAGAAGCTACAATCTCTACATTTCAAAAACGTCTGGCTACCAAAAGGGAAAAAATCGTTATGCTGAACAATGAACTAGAACAAGTCCGAGCCAAGCGGCAGTACTTGATGCACAACAAGCAGATCCAAGTCGTTTTAAGGCGAGGTTTGGTCGAGATACCATTGACTGGAGATTTGTTTACTGACTTTGAAGACGCAATATTGCTACCCAGATCGGAAATTGAACATGTTAATAAGTTAATTATTGTAAGTATTAAAGCGGTAGAAATAGACCATACAACGTCACAATAGGATCTCTAACACTGTTGCAGGAAGCGGGAAATTTAAAACTTAAGACTATCCAGCAAAATTTAAAGTTTAGACGAACGATGATGGCTGCGGAATGGGATCACATGCGTTTGAGGATGCAAATAAACGACCTTATCGAACAAAAGAAGGATATTGAAAACGTTAAGGTAAAAAAACATTCAGTTAAATAAATGTCATAAAGTTGATATTTAAAAATCTGATTAGATAATTTCTTTTTTACTTTAACCCACACGGCAACTTACATGTCTAACAAGAATCTTGTAAATTAAATTTGCGTATAAAACAAACTGTTTGTTTTTTCAGTTTACTAAAGAAATGCAGGTCTATCTGAAAAACAAAAGCTTGGGGCGCAAACCTGAGGTCGAATCGTTCGAAATGGAAATCGAGCTACTGGCCGCCGCATACGAAAATAGAATTAAAGATAAAAAGGACAAGTACAAAAAAATAAAAAACAACTGAAGTCATATAAAAATAGTAACAAATTATTGGACAAAACCATTCAAGAAGTAAACATAGATGTTTGCCATTTTAAACTTCAAAAAGACTGGGATGTAGAAGTCAAGGAAAAGGAAATACTTCAAGCCAGGTAAAATCTAATAAATTTATAAAGTATAGTTCTCCTTGGTTCTTCAGGTTAAAGATTGGTTATTGTGAAATATGTAAACAATTTACCGAAACAATTAAGCTAAGAATCAAGACCTATGTTTCTTATATCAAAATGAACCCCAAATCTTTAAATTGAAAACCATACTTTACTCCATTCTGTGACAGACTTTTAAAAATCCATGCTAACAAATTTTTTTTTTGGAATCCTAAATAATTTGCTGGTAATTTAACTCTTGCTTCTTCTGTTTATCTTCCTCTTCCAATAGTGGTGCTTGTTCGTTATAAAATGTCTGATATTATTTTTACGGTCAAACAGGTCAAGCGTATCCTTTGTTCCCTTAATACGAATAAATCGTCTGGGCTGGATATTATACCAGCAATCGTCTTTAAAATTTGTACTCCCGAGCCTTTACCTACTTTAACTCGCTTCTTGAATTTTTTATGACACGGGCATTTTTCCGAAGAGCTAATATGTTGCACGTGTGCAACCTATCACCAAGAAGGGATCCAAAACTCTGTTTCTAAATATAGTCCTACTTTTTTTCTCTCAGTTGTTTGTGAGGTAATGGAAAAATTTCCCAAATCTTAGAGTAGGTATTTAGAATGAGAGACAGTAGGGATTATTTTACACAGATCCACAGCAGATCTTCTTTTCTTTGTCCCACACAACTGGAACAAGAGCCAGCGTTTCTTGATGAATTCCAGATCGGGACCTTAACAAATTCAAAGCTTTTGACTACTGACCCACTTTTACCAAATTAGAAATGAGAAATAAACTATTTCCTCTTTACATCGATGATCTTATCTTTCCACAATCAATTCCATTTATAGCTTTGCTGATAATAGTACCCTTACTTTTAATATTCCGTTTCTGAAGCCAGACTCTAAACCTGATTTGAAAGACAAGCGCAGGGTTACGGGACATTCTTTTACATAATCTTTAACTAATATTGGATTAGAGCGCCAAAAATCTTGATCAGTTTAATGCATTTAAAGGATAACCATGCTCGTTGTCTCGAAAAAAGTCTGCTAGCAGTCATCCTTTATTTATGAGCGGGCAGGTTCTGCAAAACAAAGAGTCATTTAACCTTGTTGGCGTTACTTTTGAGAGTAACCTTAACTGACATAAACACATTACATCCATGGTTTCAGTAGCTTCAAGAAGCCAGGACGCGCCTTTTGAGTCAGAACCTGTCGGCTCAAAATAAAGGATGACTGCTATCAGACTTTTTTCGCTACAGCGAGCATGATCATCTCCTAGAGGCATTAAACTAAACAAGATTTTTGGCTTCGGTTGGTTTTTTTTGGGATACTCGCCTAACTACTTTTTGGAAAATGGGACCTTTTCGGTCCAGGTCCCAAGGTATAACGAGCTGACCTTGTTCAGCTCTATTGACCCCTATGAACTTGCAGATCGCCTGAAACAACAAAAAAACAAAAAAAAAACAAAAATCAAAATTATTAATCTACGTTTCGGTGGCAAGTCGGCCACCGTTGTCAGGACAAAACTAATACAAAAAAATAAACTAAATTTTAAGAAATTTTGGCTCTAAAAACTTAGGAAATTCTGATAGCTTTTATGACGTTTTATCATGAATGACATTAGGTTATTTGACTGGTGTATGTGTACTATTCAAAAAGACAAAAAGGTTGTATGGTGTGTTAACTGATTTTAAGTTTACCTGAATTTACTTCCGCATCAAGCATAGGTAACCATGTATTATTTAGATTAACAGATATTGATGCTGCACATTTATCTTTATTTAATAAAATAAATGCACTTTCCTTTATTTTACGTTTTTTTGAACAAGTTTTCTTTGCTAAAATGCTAGAAGCATTTCAGTTTATTATGTGGTTATTATCAAATGCGTGTTGACAGATTCTTGATTTGTGGAATTCTGTGTTTCTATTGTATGTCCTATATTCTTTTATGCGTTTGGCTAATGGTCTCGAAGTTTCACCTATATAAAATTTATTACATTCACAAGGGATCTTAAAAATAATATTTTTTTGTTTTCGTTTATATTGTATAGTTTTGTTTTTGTTACTTAAGATCTAATAGTGTTTTGTGTTTTAAAATAGTACGAATATTAAATTTATTACCTATTCGTTGAATTTTATTTGATAAGCCATAATAGGCTATCAGAATTTCCTAAGTTTTTATAGCAAAAATTTCTTAAAATTTAGTTTAATTTTTTGTATTAGTTTTATCTTGACAACGGTAGCCGACTTGCCACCGAAACGTAGATTAATAATTTTGATTTTTGGGTTTTTTGGGGGGTTTTCTTCTTTTTTGTTATAGTTGATCTGCAAGTTCATAGAAGTCAGTGGGGCTGAAACAAGGTCAGCTCGTTATACCCCGGGACTTGGACCCAAGAGGTCCCATTTTCCAAAAACTAAAACATGAATCCGCCACAAAACATAGAACATATTTAAGATTTTTGGCACCTCAATCCAATGTAAAAGAATGTCGACGTAACCCTACGCTTGTCTTTCAAATCAGGCTTAAAGACTGGCTTAAGAAGCTGAATATAAAAGTAAAGCTACTATTATCCGCAAAACTATAAATGGGTTTTTATTGTGCAAGGGAGAAGATTATCGATATAAACAAGAACCAGTTTATTTCCCAGCATTAATCTGGTAAAAGTTGAAAAGTGACCAAATTCAATCACTGATATATCTGGATTAAAATTCAATCTGGAGAACCGAGAACAAAATGTAGGTGAAAGGCCGTACGAAAAAAAAATGTTAAGGAGACACACCCAGTCAAAACCTGTAAATTTGTTAAAAGTCAAGGTCTGGAATTCACCAAAAAACTCCCGTCAGTTGTTCCAGTTGTGTCGGACAAAGAAAAGATGATCTGCTGTGGAACTTTTGTGAAATAATCCCTATTGCCTGTCATGTCAAGTTTCATGTTTTTTTTTTAAATACCTAGTTTAAGATTTGGGATTTTAAATTTTTTCATTAGCTTACAAACAACTGAGAAAATAGAAATAGGTCTATAGTTAAAAGGGAGAGTTTTGGATCCTACCTTGGCGATAGGTTGCACACCGAAACATGGATTAATAATTTAAATTTTTGGGTTTTTTTTGAGGGGTTTTCTTCTTTTTTGTTGCAGGCGATCTGCAAGTTCATAGGGGTCAATGGGGCTGAACAAGGTCAGCTCGTTATACCCCAGGACTTGGACCCAAGAAGTCCCATTTTCCAAAAACTAAAACATGAATCCGCCACAAAACTATAGAACATATTTAAGATTTTTGGCACCTCAACCAGTGTAAAGAATGTCGACGTAACACCTATTTTTCAAATCAGGCTTGAGACTGGCAAAGTAAATAAAGAAAGCTACTATTATTAAACACTATAATGTAGTCAAGGGAAATTACGATATAAACAAGAAGATTTATTTCCCAAAAGGTAAAGTTAAAAGACCAAACTTGATATACCTCGATTAGAATGAACTAAACCAGAACAATTGACACGAAAAAATTGAAGGAACACCCCCAGAAACCGGAATTTGTAAAATCCCAGGTTGGAATTCTCAAAAAGCGTTGTTCCAGTTTAAAGAAAGAAACTAGCTTTTGTGAAATATAGGAATTATTTCACAAAAAAGTTCTACAGCATATCTCTTTTCTTTGTCCCAAACTGGCAACTGACAGAGTTTTTTGATGAATTCCAGACCTTGACTTTTAACAAATTTACAGGTTTTGACTGGGTGTGTCTCCTTAACAATTTTTTCGTACGGCCTTTCACCACATTTTGTTCTCCCCGTGAATTTAATCCAGATATATCAGTGATTGAATTGGTACAACTTTACCAGAATTAATGCTGGGAAATAAACTGGTTCTTGTTTTATCGAATCTTCTCCCCTTGCAAATAAAACCCATTTATGAGTTTTTGCGGATAATAGTAGCTTTACTTTTATATTCAGCTTCTTAAGCCAGTCTTTAAGCCTGATTTGAAAGACAAGCGTAGGGTTACGTCGACATTCTGTTTTGTAAAGTTTCATGTGTTTTTTAAATACCTAGTTTAAAATTTGGGATTTTAAATTTTTTCAACAACTGAGAAAATAGAAATAGATCTATAGTTAAAAGGAAGAGTTTTGGATCCTATCTTAGCGATAGGTTGCACACGTGCAACTTTTTAGATCTGCGGAAAAATGCTCGTATCATGAAAAATTCAAGAAGCGAGTTAGGATGGATGTAGCTAAGAGCTTTTTTCTTTTAAGATAACTGCTGGTATGCCATCTAGCTCTGACGATTTATTGGTATTAAGGGTAGACAGGATACACTCGACCTGTTTGACCGTAATAATGATATCAGACATTTTATGAGAAACAGGCCAACTATTGGAAAAGGGAGATTAACTGAAGGAGCAAGAGTCGAATTTTCAGCAAGTTCTTTAGCAAATAGTTTTTTTTTTGTCTAGTGGTAGAAATAGCTTGACCAATATTTTTGGCAAAGGACCAGAGGGATTTACTGCCATTCGAGCAATCTTTTATGCTGTTGTAAAAGAGTCTTTGGTTTCTCAGATAGTTTTATTATACTGCTGTCTTGCTGTTGATTTTTACGACTGGGATTTTAAACAAACTTTTTGTGACCTTGTATTTTTAAGAGTCTGTCACAGAATTTAGTAAATATTTGACGTTATATATATATATATATATATATATATATATATATATATATATATATATATATATATATATATATATATATATATATATATATATATATATATATATATATATATATATATATATATATATATATATATATATATATTATATTTAAAAAAAAAAAAAAAAAAAAAAATATAAAACGTTACCAGGTACCAGTAGGAGCTCGTTTGGGAGTATTCTGAGAATTTTACGCGTTTTTACATTATGTGTCTGATTTAACATTTTCTTTGTTAAAAGGATTTTGGAACTCAATTTTCAAACATAAAGAACCTTTTGTTCAAATTTAATCTTTTATTATATGGGCATTACCTGACTAGTTTACCAAAGAAAGACCCGTTTGACAGGTAAAAAGGAGGGTAAATCTAATTTCTATTTTAGGGATGGTGATTTTACTTCAGCGTACAACCGACCTTTCATTTATTCAGTTTAGTTTCTAAAGTGCCTTTGAGCTGGTTAGATCTAACAATTATCTAGTGAAGATATTTTAACGTTTTTTTGTTTTTTTTTTTTAATTTTCCAAATGTGTGTTATGGTTTTTATAACTATTATAGTATTATTTTAAAACACATTTAAAAACATTTTATTGAAATTAAAGTTTGTAATATATTTTAACTGTTATTTACCTATTAAACTCTGGAATGGCATCCACATCAGGTGTACAAAGCCGGACCAAGGATAAAATATTTCTTGTGGGCTATCCCATTCACCAGATCACCGGTTGTAAACTACCCTCAAATCGTCAAGTTTTGTGTGCTTTATTTTATAATTTACGTACTGTGAAATTAACTGTAAGAGAATCAGCAAAACTTGCCATACGAGAAGTGTTCATTTTTTGGGAGAAAGCTCGAATTCCGACTAAACATGAGCAAGATGCAATTACTAAGATAGAAAAACTTCACGCCGAGTGGAGAACTCTTCAAAAAGATCGGAAGAAAACCTCGGAAGCGGTTAAGAACAAATTTAAACAGTTTGTTGAAAAGTTGGACGATCTCTTTGATATTGCTCAACAAGATGCCTTGGCTCTGATGAAATCGGAAGAAGATAAGGCGTTTCTCGTAAAACAGAGGCAGAAGGGCCGCCCAGGTTCCATGACTGGAGGGATCTCAAGTTGTCTCGAGCTGAAGAAATCAAGGCGCAAAGGAACTTGCAAAAAATGAACCGACAAATCCAAGAAAGAACTTTTGATATTGGTGAGTTTTTTTTTATTAATAATATTCTAAAAAATAGATAAATAATAGATTATAGATATTTTTTAAATAATACTCATTAATAATTAGAAGTAGGTAATTTAGTACCTATGTATTATTACTCTTCTGCTAAAACGACAGTTTTTATATTTTTCTTCTTTGTTCTTCTTAGAGACGGATGATGAAGACACGAAGAAGAAGAAAAGACACTGAAGAGGACAGCATTCACCAGGAACTTAGAGAGCTTGGAGGAAATGGACATCCCTAAAGAAGCTGTAGAAGATCCAGGACCATCTGAGAGCAAGAGGGTGAAAGTTTCATTTGCAAGGGGCGTTAAAGAGATTTTAAACATGAAACTGTCGATTTTGTTAGATCGATGTAAAGTATCCGACAGAAATGCCACGAGAATTTTAATAGCTACTCTAGAAGCACTAAACCTTGACCCTCTTGAGTACAAAGTATCGAAAACTTTATTACATTATAGAAGGCAAATGTTCAGAGAACAATATACTAAAAAATTTTTGATAAAGTGAACATACCTGAAAAGAGCCCGTGTTGTCCATTGGGACGGTAAACTTTTACCGGTTATTTTAAAAAATAGCAATGTGAGCGAATAGCTATTGCAAAAGGAACAGTGTGGGAGTTCCTGTAACAGCAAACACTCTGGGAGGAGCAAGCCTAGCCGTATATGAATGTCTACATGAATGGGGTCTTCCCAACACCGTCAAAGGAGCATGCGTCATATTGGAGAAAATGTTAGGAAGAGAATTGTTATACCTTTGCCGTCATCATATCTGGAAATTCTGTTAAGAGGCGTATTCGACACAAAAATGGGATCAACCACTGGACCTCATCCAGACATTTTTAAGAGATTCCCTTACTGCGTGGCCCAAGATGGACAAAGGAAAATACGACACAGGTATCAGTGACAATTAATACAAAAGCAGCAAACTCGAAGAATTGCAAATGTTACTGCTGAATTCAAGACCAAATTAACTGAGAGCCACCCCAGAGATGACTACAGGAGCTATTGCAGTTGGTTCTCGTATTTGTTGGATCACTAGACGGCAATGTTGTGGGTTTTAGAACCCCAGGGAGCCATTCATCACGCTAGGTGGATGGCAAGGCTATTTACTGCTTAAAAATATTCATTTTTCGTCGTCAATTTAAGATCTAAAGAAGAAAAAGTTCTGTGCGTGATATTTCTGTTTTCCTAGTTAAAATTTATTGTCAAGCTTGGTTTAGTGCTCCAAAAGCTTATCTTGCACCAAAGCAAGATTTAGGTATTTTGCATAGTCTGTTAGACTATAAAGAATGTGACAACGACATTGCAGAAACAGCTCTGACCAAATTTTCGAATCATTTGTGGTATTTGAATGCAGAGTTGGTGGGATTATCGTTTTTTGATCCCACCATTACAGACGATGAAATGTTGTTAATGGCTAACAAATTGCTCAGTAGCACAGATGAACCATCAGAGCACGCTAGGGTTGTAAATCCAAAAGTTAGTAAAGAAAAATTAAAAGAGGTAGTTGATGGAGGATTGGTAAATTTACTTACCAAAGAAACGTTTACCTTCTTTGACCGATTTAATATAAAAACAGATTTTCTAAGACAACATCCAAACACCTGGCCTCAAAATAATGACTTCCAAGAAGGATTAAAAATTGTCAAAACATTAAAAGTAGTTAATGATATGGCTGAGCGTGGTGTAAAATTAATAACCGACTTTAACAACCTTCTTACAAAAGATGAAGAACAAAAGCAATAAGTCCTGCAAGTTGTAAGTAAATGCCGAGCATTATATCCTGACGTTTCAAAAACTACTTTAACAAAAGCTCTAGAATAGATTAGATAACTATGTAAAATTATCATCTCATGTAGGTACTACGTCTGTATCTTTTCTGTGTCTGTTTTGTATGTATTATATACCTGATTTTTATATTTTAAAATAAAAAATGTCATTAGACTTATAAGTATTACTTGTTTTTTTTTTTTATTATATATATATATATATACTTAAAACTCAAAAATATACCAAAAAAAGCAAAATTTATCACTTAATAACAAAATATACGAAGTATGCTCCTAGTGGTACCAGGTCACGTTTTTGGGGCTAAAGGCTGTTGTAACTCGGATTGACTTAAAATAACAACAATTATGTATAGAATATAAATTTTGAAGAACAAGATTAGCTTTCTTTTAAGATATTAAGCGTGTTTATTATTTACCATTCTGGAGTTATGGCTCCATATGTCAGCTCTTTGGCCAAAAATTTTAATTTTTTCAAACTTTGGAGACGAGCGGCACGGGTTAACTTCGTTTAATCGAGCTCAAATTTCGGCTTATCTCAATATCTGGAAAGGGGAATCGTTTGTAGGGTCCAGACGAACAAAATTGACATTTTTTCCCCATATATGATGATTTATATAAAAAAAAAAAAATATATATATATATATATATATATATATATATATATATATATATATATATATATATATATATATATATATATATATATATATATATATATATATATATATATATATATATATATATATATATATATATATATATATATATATAAAATATCGAATAATCTTAAAATTTGCCAAAAGACGCAATGCTAATTGTCTGTACCAAAAATATTTATATTACCACTTAGAAATTATCAAACAAGATGACTAAAATGTAAAGTGTTAAGAGAGGACAATCTCATAGTTTTGTATTATTGAAACATTTGTTGTGTTACTGATAAACCCCACAGAGTGTGAAGTTGTTAAGAAAAGGAATACAATAGTAATCAAATGGCCGTTATTAATTTAAAAATGTGTAACACTCTGTGGGGTTTATTATTTAAAGAGCTGGTTTAACTTAGTGATTGGTTAATCCAAAATAAACTCAGTCTTATATTTTTTGATCGCTTTATTTAAGCAATACACTACGCTGTTGAAAATGGGGTGCTATTGGTCAATTATTAAATAAATTACATGAAAATCTGGAAAAAGCGAAATAATGCAGATTTAGAAAATAACGTATGCTGTTACAATTATATCATTCGTTTTTCTTTTAGAATGAATGCAATGCTAAAAAGAAACCAGCTTATTCAAAAGATTCAAGAGAATCACAACGAAATATTGGTACTTCAAACTGAATTAGAACTACTTAGACTTAGAACCTTCCCGACATTTAAATACAAAGTACTTGACGAATAAACACTTTTTGTTTATACGTATTAAATATTTAGTATTTTGTTTTGTTCGGTTAATTTAATAAAATTATGACAAATAAAAAATATTTTTTTAAAGTTATCTGGTTGTTCTTAGAAGATTATTAAATGTCGAGGATAAAATATTCTACTGGGTAAGAAAAAAATACCTCAATAGATGAATTCTCCGGAACAGCGCAATATCAATAAAATTAGACATAATAGGAAATTATGTGAAGAAGTGTTATTGATTGGCGCGGCGTGAGTGATGTCGTGCGACAAGCTAGCTTTATTTCTAACGCAATTTCTATTTGTATCTGTTTTGTCTAGTTACTTATAAAAGCAGCCCCAACTTTTCTAATTTATGTTCAAGACAAAATTTGAAAATAAACAGGAATCTCTTTACCCCTTAACCTTATTTCGTCTTCAAATATCAATATGAGAAGGGGCAAACGATCGACCATATTTTGCACAATTAAAGCAGTACCTTCACGTGCGTTTTTATTCTAGTCGCCGTTTAAAGATAATTTTTATCTGTGATTCCATCGGCAATAACGTCAATTGTGACGGAACAAACAATTGTGAAATATTTTAATTAAATTGTTTTTTAATAACATAATTTGTATTTAAAAATGCTAAAAACCATGAATTTTGAGGTTAAATTTACAACTGATACCCCTTTTATCGAATTCATTGGTGACTAACTTCAATGGATTTGAAGGCTAAAGGTGATTACTGATTAGCCATCAAAACCATTGTAGTGGGTCACTTAAGCGGTAAATGATCAATGGAATTAGAAGCAGCTTGAAAATTCATTGATTTTTACCAAATGAAAATAAAAACAATAAATATAACATTCTAAATAATAGATGAGCTCATCGGTGAAAATAACTAAGCATGCATAACTTCAAAATACCGCTGGATTCATTACTGCTAAACCTTATATGTTTTTTAATAATTCCCTAATAACTGTGTTTTGTCAATAATTTTAGTATGTATACCACATTAACAAAAGTATGACACATTGCTTTTATCCATTAGTATAAAAGATCATTTTGAAATTTAAGAAATAAATAGACAACTTATAACTACTAATATACAACAAGCTGGTTGTAAAAATAGCGGCCATGGAAGAGTTTTTGCCCAATTTTAAATGTTCACAATCTGTCTCTATCAGAATTTTTTAAAAATAACTTGCGCCAGCAACCAGTTTTTAAAACCATTTAATGTCCGACTGGTATATTATTTGACCAATAATAATATTATGTCAAAGTCAGTTAAATACGAAATATTACCCTAGGGCGTTATTAAAAAAAATAACGCCCTAGAGCCTACAAATTTACCAATAAATAAACAATAAATTCTCTTCATTTAAGCATTTATTACGAAAATACAAACATACTTACACAATATACTTATCATAATAAACATTATTTTTTAAAGTAAAACGTACAATTTTCAAACTGACCGGAAAATTCCACATTTCCATACCCCACCGCAGTTGCTGTGTTACTTGAAGTAATACTATTCCCAACTACAAGGGAAGCATTAGCCAATTTGGAGCTTTTACTATCATCACGTACCCTCGTGCTACCGAAGAACTCTCCAGCTCCTAACCTCATTAAGCTCTCGGAACTACCTCCCGCACCAGAATGAATTGTTGCCGCTGTACGTCTTAAACAATGACCTGTGAACGCCTTAGCATCAGGTAAACCCAAATATGTAGCAATCTTAAAGGGTATATTTCCAAATGTATTTTTATCTATAGGCTGCACAGTACATCGTTCATCACGATAGCACAAAAAAAAAACCTATCAATAGGTGCACTTTTAGGTCGCAAAGACACATAGTCCCGAATTAACTTTGTTGCGCACATTTCACTATCATCAATAACCAAAAAGCTCCTTGCTTGCCCATTTTTACTTTGTGGAATGTCAATAAATATATGCTGACCCATATTACGCACATCGGAAAACTTCATTTTCACAAGCTCGTCTCTTCTACAAGCTCCGAATACACCTATGACTAATGCAACTTTATCTGCCAAATATTTTTCAGTCGGCGCTTCTTTCAAAAAAGTTATAACTTGTTCGCGAGTCAGAACCTTCGTCTTTTTAGGCTGATAATTTCTCCCAAGTTGCTTTAGGAACTGTTGCAGAGAAATCAACTTTTCATTACTTCTTATGTTCTTATGAACTATTAATTCTTTACGTAACATTGAAAACTTTGTCCAAAGGGAATTTGAAGAATATGACTCTGACAAATCTTGAAAACAAGCCATCAAAACGGTTTCGTTTACAACGTTGGTTGCATCGATCCATTTAAAGAGATAGATGAAGCGGCCAGTAGAGCATCGCTGGATTTACTGCCCAGGAAATCTTGTATACAATATAATATTGCCTACAATAAGTTTATGAGTTGGTGAAATGTGTTGCTGAAAAATATACCAAAAATATATTTCTTGCGTATTTTAGAAAAAAGCGAAGATTTGGAAAGCATCATCGTTATGGTCGACTTATTCAATGATCAAAGCTATGCTACGCATAAACAATGACGTGGATATTAATATTTTTTTAAGCTTATCGCTTATTTAAAGCGTCATGGAGAGAGATACCAGCCTCTAAAAATTAAAGATTCTGAGCAAAGCGCAAATTGAGGAGCTTTGTCAGTTAACTCTTGACGACTTAAAAGATATGGGCACTTTATTGATGATTCACATACTAGATACTAAAACCAAGGTACCACGAAATTTTACTATCGTTGAAAAATTTTATTTGGATTATTATTGAAAGTATATGACTCTTCGTTCAGCAATTCGACATCGGAGATTTTCTAAATACGGAAGGGCAAACTCTTATGAACTGCTCATAGCAAGATTTCTGCAGCTTCCAAATCCGATCCTTATACGGGGCATTGTTTTCGCCGTTCTTCGGGAAGTTTACTTGCCGATGCTGGAGCAAATTTGACGACAATTAAAAAGGATGGGGTGTGGAAATCTTTTACCGTTGCTGAGGGATGCATAAAAAAATTCCCTTGGAAAATAAGCTTTTCCGAAAACTACTTCAGTAAAAAGGAGCAGCAGATCGTGCCTCAACGTCGACTGAGAATGCGGTTTTTTTTTTCAATCCACTAATCACGGGAAGTAGAATGTGGAAAAATTTGTTTTCACGTTCTTTGAATTGTCAAAATATAAAAGAAAAAAAAACGGACGTTACCTTTAAAATTTGACATTTCACTTTTAAATAGTTTTAAAACGTTTTTAAGGCACTAGTGCTTTAAAGTAACATTTTTTTTATCTAGATAGTGTTAAAAATTAATTTTAAAACGTTTAAGAAAATACTTTTTTAAAATTCGATTTAAAATAAAAACAATAATTATTTCACCTTTTGATAATCCGTAACTTTTAAAAATTATTTCCCCTTTTGATGACATTTTGAAATGTAGACATTTTTTAAAAAATTTATCATGAATTTTTTTTTTCAAAAATACAATGGCTTGATTATCATAAGGAAAAAAAATTTTTTTCCTTTTAAAACCCTCCCGGGGAAAAAAATTGTTTTAAAAAAAATACTTTTTTATATTAAAAATCTTTAATTAATTTTATTTTTTAACCAAACATAGAAAGGACCCCGCACATTCCTTATGGGAAGGGCCCGGGAAAATGGTAAAATCAAAATGTTGCAGTTTTTTATTTGAAAAACTCAAGGGAGAAGCCCATTATGAAAA